>JAVQJG010014903.1:0-29775 GCA_036024015.1 Craterocephalus amniculus
ATGCAGGTGTAATATGACATTTGTTTTATAATATAGTGGTATCGGTACTTGGTATCGGCCGATACCAATAGCACAAGTATCGGTATCGGGAGGAAAAAAATGGTATCGGAACATCTCTAATACAGGTGAGGGAAGGCAACTTTGGCAAAATATTTCCGGCTAAGAAGCGCATACCTGGGGTCCAACATTTTCAGTTGTTGAATAAAGCCTGGTTTTTCCACCGTATACATGGGCACCGTGTCTTTTACAATGTACATTGAGACCACTTCCATGATTGTTTTCCACCAGGCACACGTCTTTTCATAAGGGATGTTGCGTGAAAATGACTCCCCCAAGGCTGGTTGTCTCTAAGGGCTGGGATATACTTGCTGTTTACGCAAGCGTGGCCGCAAGCGCTCTTTCTGGTCTGTGTACATACTTGCTGGAAACTACGTAGGCACAGCAAAACGGTCAATACTGGAGGGTACCACCAGGCGGAGTATGCAGCAATTGTACTTTGAAAGTTACAAGCTGCCAGTCAGTTGTATTTCCGGGTTTTTTTCCCCTCTCGAGTTGAATTAAGACTTTGAAATCTTAGTAAAATGATTGATAAATTTACTTTACAGTAGAAACTAAATGGAGGAAAGGTCTTGCCGCCTTTATATGTGTTAAATGTGGTCGATGAGCACGTAAATGCAGTCCGTGCGGTCCATTGACAAAAATGGTGCACGAGCACTTCTAGCGGTTACGATAATATGGGGTGCCGAAGTCACGCCCATCTACTTCCGCCACATGGGTGCTTAAAATCGAAAAAATATGAATGGGAGTCAATGGAGTGAAAATAATTATCTTCTGGTTGGAGTCGTTCCCTGCCCTGGATTGCAGATGTGTTGGTTGTGGATTTAAATGAAAATTTTTCATGGTAACAAAAAATAAAATACCGCAAAGCGGTATGATTATTTCAGGTTTTACTTGAAGCCGTTTTGCTACCACGGTCGCCGGAAATATGCGTCATCAACTGCCTATGGTGTGGCAATTTCACTCCGTCAATTCACCATTTATTGGTAAAAAGCATCAACAGAGGTGAAAATCATTACAAACCAGGACATGTCGAGTCCCTGCTACAACACACAACGGCATCCCGATCTTGATCTGGCAAAAGAAGCGGGGCACCAGTGTGTAACGTCACAGAAGCGACTATAGTTTTTTTCATTTGAATTTTACTAAGGCGTTTAACTTAAAAATCGCACAATAATTTTTTTAAGTCACTGCACAAAAAATTTTCATTTAAATCCACAACCAACACATCTGGAATCCAGGGCAGAGAATGGCTGGTACCAGAAGATAATTATTTTCACTCCATTGACTCCCATTCATATTGTTTAGATTTTAAGCACCCATGGGGCCGACCGGAAGGGGAGTGACTTCAGCACCCCATAGCAGCTCGCGCACACGTCGCGTTACCTCGCGTCAACGCGAGCGGCCGACATGCCAAACTGACATTAGCAACGCACGGCGGCCATGATGCGTAGGCGCAGAGGGGCCTCTGTTTCAAGTGTTGAAATAAGTTCATGGTGCTACTACTGTTGGAGGCACCGGCGTTTAAACAACGTGCTGTTTGTTGCTCCAAGTCCGACGTCGCAAAACCGAAACAGTTCCATATAACTGATGATAAAGTACCTTTTTTAGGAACAAACTCTTCTTTGCTACCTGCCATGCTGAGTGTGTTTACATTTCTGGAGAAAATGGTTGATGCCACCCCTAACTACGGAAGCACAAGTGTTGTAATCTAGATTTTTTGAAATCGATTTATTGCCCAGGCCTATGTGAACATATGAGTTGGACATTTTGACTTAAAAAATGACGATCCTTCCAATCCAAGTGGCTCACAAAACAAAACTGAGATCCCAAATGAAAATAAAAAAAACATGCTCACCATTAGTCTTTACCTGAGTCCAAAGTTAGATTCCTGTAGATAGTTCACTCTTTTTCTTTGCTGCATGTCAGTGGACTAAAGAATGGACTCAAAATGCAATACGGGCCACTGCAGCTAGGTTCACTAATGATTGATCTGTTCTTTAACACACGTGACTGTGTGTAAGGGTTATATCTTTCATCATATTCTGTGTTAAATCTGTCTATATAAAAAGTAATGACTTTGCTATATGAATAGAATAAGTTGTGCTGTAACCATTGTTGTCCCATCTGTTCCCCTCTGCAGGAGGCCAGCGAGGCCTACCTGGTGGGTCTGTTTGAGGACACCAACTTGTGCGCCATCCACGCAAAGCGTGTCACCATCATGCCCAAAGACATCCAGCTGGCACGTCGCATCCGTGGCGAGCGTGCTTAAACCCGCTCCTTTCCTCATGCTCTTTCTCCTTTTCACCTCATCCAGTCCTTTCTTCACCATCTATCTATCCGTCCCTTTGCTCCCCACCTCCCCCCTCCCTTAGTCCCCTCCCTTTGTTTGTAGTGTGTAGAGGAAAACTGATTATATTATAATTAAAGTGTATAGTCGTGTTTTTCTTAGTGCTTTCGGCAGCAGACTTCTAGGGTACTCTCTTTTTGTGCATGTACCAACTCTTTGGTGACGAGACCTCCTCAAGCACACATTTCCTGGTTTGCACTGTTTCTATCTTTGAGGGAGTGGATGGTTTGTGGGTATAATAAGAAAAAACCATGGACTATGACAATGCAGAATTGGAGGGGACAAACAGGAGAGGGGGACAGGTATTTTTCTGCTTGGGGGACTGGTGTCTCTGTAGCAGGGTGCTAGAAGAACTCGCCTGCTCCTCTTCTGCTCCTGGTTTTCTGCCAGTCTCTACTCTGAGATCAGCAGAAACCATCCCTGTATGTGTCTGCATGAGTGTCGGCTCTGATCACCGCAGCAAACTGTATACAGTCCATTAACATTATGCTTAACATGATGATCATTGCTGTCATTCATCATGTCATTTTTTTATTTTTTTTAAGCTTGCAAATTTTTTTCTTCATGCTATTGTGGATGACAGAGATGGGGGGATGAATCAGATAGAAACGCAGAACAAAAAGCAGATTTGGAATATTTTGTTCTTCTGAAATGTGAGGCTACTGACTTGTTCTGGCTCCAAAGTTTGATCCTCTTGTAGACACCCATTTCCTAACACTGAAGAGTTTAACTTTGACTGTTTCTTTGATGTTCAAATTGGTTTTATCTAATGATTTTAAAGCCAAAGCTTAAGAGATAAAGAATGGTGTCAGATATTTTTCATAGCTGTGGCCCTTTTTTAAATAAAGGACCCTTTTTTTTAGGAAAGGTTTCTGAAGGTTTGTAATGTTCTTTAAACCAAAATCTCTCCAGGTGTTTAAAAAAAAAGAGAAAAAATCTTTTTTTTAAAAAAGAGTAAAGCAAAATACTGAATTTAAATAAAATGTAACCTCATTCAGTGAGAAACAACTAATGATACTAATCTTTTCTGTAGGCCTCCCCCCTGTGCTTTTATTGTTTTTTGTTTTGTTTTTTTTCCTTTTTGGGTCAGTTGGTCATCTGTATACCATTTCTCAGGTTGACATGTTTCCCTTTTAACTTAATTTTTTTCTTTCTTTTTTCAATTTAATTTTCTTTCTTTGTTTTTGTTTTTCTTTTAAGAAATGTTGAAGATAATGTTTCAATTAAACGATGTTTGTAATTTCCAGATTTGTCATATAAGGTGGTAATAAATGGATGTTACACACACTGTCCGTGTTCGAAGTCCATAATTACACATTTATCGTATTCGGAGATAGATTTGGTTTATTGTCCATAGATAAAATTCCTTGTTGAATGAAAGAAAAAGACCCCCAAACAGGATGGTTTTGGTAACTGAAGGACCAGTTGTTGATAGTTACATTGTTAATTTTACAGCTTTTTACATATAGGTTTTTTGTCAAGTGATTCAATTTTTTCACTTCATGCAAATGAATTCCAATAAATGAAAATTACAGAAAGAGAAGAAAAAATAAAACAAAAATGTGAAAATATGAAGAAAGTTGTACCAAAGGAAAGAAAGAACACAATTAGTAAAAGGCAGGTTCTAGGTGTAATTACATATGTGCGTAACTGCTTTATTAGGCACGTTTTTATGCATGTGATCGCATATAAATTTTACTTACCCATTTTCGTTTATAATGGCACAATTTGGTGATTTGCACTGGAAGAAATGTAGCATCTTTAGATCCGCAGTCCACATTTAAGATTATCCCTCACTAGAAGTAAAAGGGGATAAAAAGTCATGCCATCTTTTTAAAAAAACCCAGATTATAGCTTAGCCATAAAACGATAATGCTCTGCAATACAAAATGGCCCAAAAAAAGGATCCAGTCCCTTGTAGAAGGTCATCTACTTTGAAAACTGGGAATTCCTCACTTTGTTCTTCATCTGCTCTGGTACCAATCACACCACTAGATGGCAGTAAAACTATTTAATAACTTTGGACCCTTTGTAATTCCTATGACACAACACATACTGAATAATAAACCTTTTGATGAGAACAGCTGCATAACGCATTTATTTGAAACGAATTAACCTTGTGATTTATATTTGGTAAATGCATTAAGAGTAGTATGGAAAACATGTGTTAAAGATAGGATTTAATTTACTCTTGGTCATTTGTGTGGCATTGTCAGGCTGGGTAATTGGTATAAATGTACTAAAATTATTCATCTTGTAACTTGTGAAGCCTTGCTGATGTCGTATACACATGTATGTCTTGCTTCTGTCCTGAAATAATTAATAATTAAAAATGGTCTGACAAACAAGAACACAACAGCGCGCAGGGTGCTGTGAGATCCCAGCACTACAATTAATATCCTTCATTGCTTTGACATCTTTCCTCTTATCAGTGTTTCATTTCATCCTTCTACTTCCTTGATTAAAAGGGATAAAGCCATGCCCTCAGCCATATTCATTTCAATCAAATACGCACACGTTCACACAGATACACAGTAGCACTCTGGCCTCAGCAACACTCATTAGAATGAAACACACAGACAAACAAACATCTAATCAAACACCAGTCTTTAATCCTGTTGTTTTGAATAGGAACAATGGTTCAGGCTCGCAAGCATGCATGTACTGTACACCCACAAACCCACACAGACTGGCAACCACACCACCGGGTTTAAGTCACGGGGAATTATACTTTACTGTGGTATCACTTCTGATCAAAAACCTGACTTATTTAAACAAGCTACATATTGTTAAACCAGTACATGGAAATATTTTTTTCTGCAGGCAGGTTAATTATTTTATTTTATTTTATTTTATTTTATTTTATGTCTTAGGATATATCAGCTGATCATTGTTTCTCATATATTGATTTTCAGAATAAAAGAAGGGTCAGGAATCTGTGAGAAAACTGATTGCTTATTAAATGATGATTAGTCAATATGTATGTTTATAAAAATACTTTGTGAGCTTCAAAAATCCTGTGTAAGCGGTCCATCTATGTATCAAATAGTCTCATATTTTACCCTGATTACAATCGAAATTTTATACACGAAATGATGTAATATATTGGATGAAGAAAAAATTGAAAAAGCAAACTAATTTAACAGCAGGATTACAAGGCAAAACACCAAAGTAACCATTTCTTTCAGGATTTGGACTTCAACAATGGATGGAGAACTGGGACTGCATAATTCGAAACAAGCTTTAATCAGCGGCTCATCTGTGTCAATTATGATAATGAAAATACAAAACTTAATTTCCAGTCAAGTTCCAGCCCAGCCTTTTTCTAGAAAGCTGTGTATTTGTTTTTGGGTTGCTTTTTTTTGTATAAGCCTGAATTTTACAGGAACTATTCAAAATAAATTATTTTAAACATCTTCACTGAACAAAATTCATTTTATTTACAGAATACAAACTGATTTTTTATATTGTAAAAACAAATTATTGAAGAAAATATGAGGACACTAGGCCAGACATCCTAAAGGCCAAAAGGTTTACATACATAGATTTCGGGCCCTTCAAGCTCCCAGACGGCAGTACCGTGGGAAACAGATGTAAAAACTGCTAAACAATGCCACAACTTTATCTCAAACGTTTATCTCAAATGGACAAAACACCGTGGTGGTCATCTGAGTCCACATTTCCGCTTTTGGGAAAGTAAAAGATTTCTACTTGCATATTTAAGATGAGAGAAGCCATGAAGGCCTGAGCCATGAAGGCCTGAGCCATGAGGGCCTGAGCCATGAAGGCCTGAGCCATGAGGGCCTGAGCCATGAGGGCCTGAGCCATGAAGGCCTGAGCCATGAGGGCCTGAGCCATGAGGGCCTGAGCCATGAAGGCCTGAGCCATGAAGGCCTGAGCCATGAGGGCCTGAGCCAGCACCTGTGGTGGTATGTGGCTGCATCAGTTTTTACACAGATACTTTGCATGTGTGGAGCTTATGTTGGAATTTGGACGAACATGCTGGCATCAAGATGGTGTTTTGTCTTTGGAACACAGTGGTCATTTCATCATAATGTCAAAATTCATTATGTGTGCGCTTTAGCAGGCTGCCTGCAGTTCAGATCTGTCTCCTTCTGAAATTGTAAACAGTAAGAACGGAGATCACATTGTTGTGAACTGGTACTATACAAATAAAGCTGAGTTGAACTGAATGGAATCTGAATCTGATAATAGCCATGTTTTGTTGAGCACCTGAAATCCTACATTCAGAAACAAACAGCAGTATAAACAAGGAGTCCTTGTGTAAAACTTCAATGAATGCCTAAATAGTGAAAATAAAAGTAGGGTTAATGTGAGTTAATAAACATGCATGACATTTTCTAGAAATAGGGTTTGTGTATTTACCATAAAAACACTAAAATATATAAAATCAGCCAATATGAGCCTGATGTTTTTACAGTGCAGGTTGCATTTTAGTGAAACAGAGATATTTGGCTCAGAGCGCTTCTTTTTCAGAAGGAGCATCTCGTGAGATTGCAGCCACAGATTACCAGCATGCTGCCCTAATTGCTGCCTCTGTAATGGACTCTGCCCATCCATCTGAAGAGGTATGTTCATAGTTTATTTTTTTCTCTAATTGTATGTCTTTGTCCATGTGTGTGCATGTTTGTGTGCATGTGTACATGTTTGTTCACAACAGCGCATTCACCTTCCCCAAGGTCTGCGTAGTGCCGCTCCATCTGTGGCACTCAGGGGATTACAGCCAATCTGTCTGTCTGCTGCTCAAAGTGCTGACCGTCAGACCAGCACCAGATTAACGCGGTGCTGGGATTGGGAGGGGTGGCGGGTGGGTGGTGTGGTGTGGTGTGGGGCGGGGTGATTGGGGCAAACAAGGGTGAGGAGAGATGAGGAGATGGGGGACCAGGCCGATGAGTGGATGGATGGGGCGGGGGAGAGATGTGTGCATGCTAGGGGTGGGAATGGTGGGCTAAAGGGGTAGGGGACAGCCCTAGATTAGCACACAACTGGTACAGTGTGTGTCTTAATGAATGGGGGTTGCTAGAGTAGAATAAGGCAGGAGGACACGGAGGAAGAGGGACAGATGTAGACAGTTTATGGTGGGGGTTGCAGTGGGGGTCATAGCTGATACACAGTTTAGATGCTGATGTATTTTCATTGGCTTGGCACAATATTTATAGTTCCGATAGTAGAACATATGTCAGCTTATGACCATGAAACTTCACCTGATCCACCTTAACCTGTGCATGATCATGCAGTTCCAGGTCTCTCAGAGGTCTCCGGGATTTCTGGAATTCCTCAACTGCAGCTTTACCACGTTTACGCTGCATTATAAAAGCCTTAGCATATGCTCAGGGGAAACAAGGTCTCAGTATGTGGCCATATCTTAAAGTTTAAATCTGTTTTGATCCATTCTAGAGATTTAAATAAAGTAAGGCAATGCAAGTTTATTGAAAGACAATCCAAGATGCTAAAAAGTTGGAAATGTTTGTGTTGAAACCAAGGAGACAAAGAAAGAGTGGCGTTCAGACCTTTGTTTCGTTTACTCCCCTCCTGATCTTTGCTTAGATGATGGTAATCATGTGTCTTTGAAGAATCCTTCAAATGAGGCTATTTATACGAAGTTCAGAAAGAAAAAGGCTGGTACTTTTTCAGAAAAGAAGGAAAAAGCTGAGTACTGCGAGAGATCTGCAATTAGGAGGCTGACTTCAGGTGGGACATCTGTGAGGAGATGGGAAAGACTTTATGTCTGTGTGTCTGGTAAGGTGGAGGTGCTTACATTGAGACAAAATGAGCTGGTCACTGAGGTCACTGTAGTGTACTAATGTAGCACATAGGGAGTGGGGGGTTGGGGGAGCAGAGGAGCTCGAATGTTGGGGGAGTGGGGGCAGTTGAAATTGCTCTCAGGGATTAGTAATGTTCAGCCATTGGCACAACCTGTTAGTCAGCAAGCAGCACAGCAGGGTTCAGTGCAGCCATACAAACTGTTTAAGCAGAAGTGCAGCTTCTAATCCGAGCTGTGGATAATGATGGATGCACTACGACTTAATGAGAAGTTACTACATGCTGAGAGCTGTGGCTTTTCATATAGTGAATCATTTCACGCATGTTTATGCTATTGATCAACACAGAGGCAAAAAAGCATGCATGCTTACATTGACCCCATGACTGTTGGACGAAGCAGGACTGCTGGAAATAACCCTCAGTGTGGGACAGCTGTGCTGCACAGAAGGGCCCCAGCTGATGTTCATATCAGGGCCTTTTTCTGCTGTGAGGCAACAGTGCTGAACACAACACACTGTGCACCCCTGATGTAACTCCAAATATGGAAATAATTATGTAGAAATATATAATTCATTCATTCATTTTCCATATCACTTATTCTAGTTCAGGGTCTCATGGAAGCTGGAGCCTATCCCAGCAGTTAGCAGGCGAGAGAAAGGGTACACACTGGACAGGTCACCAGCCTATCGCCGGGCCAACACAGAGACAAAAACCATTCAGACCACACCGACTCCTAGGGAGAATCCAAAGTGACCAAATAACCCATCGTGCATGTGTTTGGAATGTGAGAGGAAGCCGAGTACCCGGTGAGAACCCACACACACACGGACTGGGTCCTGGTCCAACCACTCCCTACCAATTCCAACTACCAGATTCCTATCAGCCAGTAAGAACGCTCCCCTGGGGAATCCAGAAGTTATGGAAGTTAAGCCCATTGGCAGAGGAAGAGCGTCACACCTAAGCTAAAAATTAGCTACTATCAATAAGAAAACTGGCCTTCGACTCATACATATACATACATATATCAATGAGTCATTCATTTTCATGGACTTAAAAAGGGTGAGTCCGACTTCCCCCTTTTACCACATACTGTACCGTGTAGAAACCATTTTTCTTAGAAAGATTAAAATTATATTAGGTACGGCTCCTTTATTTACCCACAGATGGAGTGCATGTGTCGTTATGTGACTTTTTATGTTGTTGCATCCTGCTCAGCATTGACAGTGCCTTCCTGAGCTTTTTAGCAGAAAGCACCTGAACTTCTTTCCTGGTTTCCTCAAGTTGTGTCAAGTGCTTTTGGTCAACGTTCCAAGTCTCCTTCGACGTTGTTCACTAAGCTGCAAATGTTGTAAAAATGACAGCAAATGTTAAAGGAGAAGTCCACTTTTTTGCAAGTGGGGCTGTTGTGCCATAAAGTGATCGTCTGCCAGAAACTGATCAAGAGTCGCGGGAGCGCGCACAGCCTCTAAATGCCGTGTTGCTCGGTTTCCCTCGGTGTCGCCAGACTGCACAACAGATGCAGACCGACTACCGCCGTCCCATCTCCCCATCAGAGCGGTTGACAGTTTGTTTCCGTTTCTTGGCAACCAGCGACTCTTACCACGCTGTTGCCAGCACATGTGTGTGTGTGCATCGCGAGCCACGCCGTAGTCAGTATCACCAGGCCAGTTTGGGATTAGTTTGTGTTAGTGCTAAAATTCACAGCAGCACCAAAATTTAATTTTTAATTTGGTCCTGGTAGCCAAAAAGACGAACATAATAAAGAATTCAGGTGAGGTGTCAATAGCTTTTCAACACTGCAAAAACTCCAAATCTTACCAAGTGCATTTTTATAATTTCAAGTCAAAATATCTGATCATACTTATAATAAGATATAATCACATAAAGAGTAACATTTCAGTGAGATACAGGAACTTGTTTTAAGACCATAGAGGGAAATACTGTTACTTATAATGAGACACAAAACTTCCCAGGACTAGTAAAATAGAGCTAAGAACAAGTTTTCCCAGCTTATTTCAAGATCTTGTAAGGCTTAAAATAAATCGACTTATTCCAATATATCATATAAAGTGGATTTTCACTTGATCCATTGGCAGGTTTTCTTTGCTTATTTCAAGCAAAAGTACTTTGATTTGAATCTTTAACCTATATTTGGAGTGGCCTTCTTTCCAGTGAACCAGCCCTCCCACTTTGAGCCGACACAACCTGCTAACCCATTTCCATTCCTCCTTAGAAGATGTATAAATGTTGCCAATGTAAAACAACTCCCGGTGATTCGAAAACGAACAAAAAACGCTCACGTTGCAATGTTTTGGCTTGTAGAAACACGTTGTGCTCATAAAGCTCAACCCGGTTTTATTTTGGCTGATGCATGCCGCAGATCCCTGCAGGCGAATGCTTCTAATCAGCGCTGACTCAGAGGAGCTCCATGCCAGCAGAGGAAAACCCGCATAAATCGGTCTAATAGCATGTTTTCCATTCCGTCTGCAGAAACCTGACCTCAATGGCTTGAAGATAAATCAAAACCGGGCAGAGACAAAGGAGGAGAGGAAATGAGACGCTGGTTAAGCAGGAACGTATGGCACAGTACATGCTTCACTCTGCAGGCAGCACACAGGAAAAACAGGACATGAACTCCACTCTGCATCAGTCTGTACCTTTTCCTGTGTGGATGCTTGGTCTATGTGGGAATCTATAAATATTAAAACAGCACATCGAGAAAAAACTTGACCTACTCTCGACTAATATGGCTAAGGGGTAACTCGAAGCTTCTAGATTTACAAAATAAGCAAAAGTCTTGAGATGCCCCTCATTTCTTAATGTACTGCCATGATGTAAGTGCAGGTGCTAAACATGAAACATGAACAGAGTTCATGAGGAAAAACCAGAATCGGAGTGTTTTTAGATAGAAAGCATGCTATGAGCAGCTTTTTTCCTCAACACAAACTAAACCCTGTTAGACAGGTTTTCCTGTAATTTCCTAAGAAGTCTCCAGGAACAGTTATCCGAACTTATTAAAGGATGTTTTCAGCCTTTTGTTCCCTTTTCTTTCCAGATGATCCCACACTGATTCAGTAACATTTCACGACTCTAGGGGGGGATTTGCCACTCCATTAGGCCCATTTCCACTGATACCTCAGCCTTTTCTACCCGTTTCCCCTCTTTAGCAATGCTTTCCCGACATCTCTCCAGCCATGGAAACCATGTATGATGCGGAGGTCTTTGCCTGGTTTATTTCTACTTTTCTGCAAGGGAATCACTTTGTCTGTGAAACTGTGATATCAAGCAGTTGTCACAGATGTAACTAAAGAAATGGAAACAAATTGTTAGTAAAAAAGTGCCTAAAGATCCAATTTGAAATGTGATTTTCACCAATATGTTCATATATCAACACAAAATTGGTTACCTTGTGAACATAGTGCCATCTTTATGTTTTAAAGTCCAGCTTAAGACAATACTTTCCCCTGGAAATTGGTCAGATAAAAGTATCGGACTGTTTGAATGAAATCTTTAAAACACCTTCAAAAAGCCTCAAGACCACTTAATACATCTGCTTGGAAGCTAGATCTAAAGAAAGAGGTGTTGTTCGGCCGCTGCACAGTGCTGTATTATGCTCCTGTGCACAGCTGCAGGGTGTCGGAGAGGATGCTGAAAGAAAACAGACTAATTCTGGATACAAATTTAACCTTTGGTTCGAAGCTATTTACTGTCATTCAAAAAGTTACATGGATATAACCCAACATCTCACATGGCAAATAAATGACAAAAACCATTTTGTGTTAAATAGATTTAATGACGGCTAAAATTTACAGAGCGTTACACACACTGACATTCATGCTTTAGATGAATGCAGACATTATTTGGCCCTTTAATGTAGCAAAGCGGGATCATCAAGATCACAATGTGACCTGAATACTGCAGAGTGAATGAAGGTCTTTGAGATAGCGCAGCGTTTAGATCTCTAAAGCGCGCCTCTTCCACAGACAACATGAAACACCGATGCGGTTTAAGCCAGCTGATGCTTTTACAGTCACTCCAACAAGCAGACATAGGTCCAGAGAAACTGATTCAATCTTTCTAATTAGCCAGCGTGGCCGTACCGCTGCAGCTATAATTAGCTGAGTTTTACTTCATACTTATACTGTGATCCAACAGAAACAGAAGGATCCTAATAAGAAAACATAAATACTGTTTGTCACTCAAAAAGTATTTCAGAAACTATGTTGACATCTAAATATTTCCCCAGATTATTGGCTGTTTGTTTATTAAACCTAAATGTCCACACTTGTGTGGTTTTTCAGTGGGAGTCATCTAAGCAAACAGCTGTATTTGTGTAGCAGGAATTAAACAAAACTGACCTGGTCCCTCTGATTCACTGAGAGTCCGATCTGTTGCTAAAAAAAGCTGTGAGATTTAAACGCTAACCTCATGGCTTACATTTAATAAGCAGCTGAGTTCAGAACCAGCTCCTAGTTTCTCATCAACAAAGGAAAAGATGCTTTACTCAGGCAGCTGCCTATCTGTTAGGAATGTCTAATGTTTGTGCATTTAGTGCCATTGATCTGAGCTCATAACAGTAAAACTACAGCATTAATATCTATCAGTATTCACAACAAGACAGATTGGTTTAAGATAAAAATAAACATGGTTTTTAAGCATCTGACTGGAAAGTATCTTCATAAATCACTGCAAGAGCCTCAAAAATGTACAAATAATAGTTTATATGCGACTATTTTTTGTTTTAAAATCAGCTTTGCAAGAGTGAGCCATCTGATATATTTACAGAAAATTACATCTATGAACAGAAATCTGATGTCATGATGACGTTAGCAGCTAGAGCCAAGCCCCACCTGCTGGCAGAACATGATTTAGGTCAAGGACAAACCACCACAGAATATTTTCATCATGTTCAGAAAAATATTTACAGAAGTTTTTTAAAGACATTTATTCATTTACTAGTTATTGGTCCATTTAACATAAGAAAATAATTTAAAAAGTCTAACTTCATGCCTTCAACCTGCTTCCAAACCCTCAAAAACATTCAGTTTATGAGGAAAAGAGGCCGACAGACTGGAAATATGACTTTTGTGTTGGTGGCAGACGGTGATAGTGGCTGATGCGGATTATGTGACAAAAAACGGAGATTGTTTAGGCTGACGTCACCATAGTGAGACAGCGGGAATGTTAAGAGGTGGATACAGTCTGTGAGTGGAAAATAATACCGATGTGAATGAAGATGACCTCGTCTGCTTCTTGGAAGAGGCTGTGATCAGGACCGACTCAGATAGAAGCATTAACTAAACAAACGGCGGTGAAATCGCTCAGTGATGCGGCCTGCTGATGTTAAAACAGCCTCACACGCCTGCAGCTCAGGTTCTGGTCCCAGTGTGTGAGTGGATGCAGGTGTGAGTCGCCTTCAGCTGCTGGCGTCGCTGCTTTCTGCTCGCTCCTTCGTCTCCGGCTTCCCCGACTAAAACACACAAACCAAAAGAGTTCACATAAACACAAATTCACCAATAAGAGCATAAAACAGTCAGAGTCAAACACACCTTCTTCTTGCTGAAGGGTGGATCTTTCCACAGAGTCTCCATGGCAACACGGCCCTGTTGAGTCCATGTGTACGCAGAGTCCCGACTCACCTGGCGGGAACAAGAAATATCAGCAGGAGAAAGGAAATACCTTATAGGAGTTTAAAATTTGGGATTTCTGCCACTTTAGTGATAATTTTTCAGTTTAAAGCAAACATGAAAGCATCACAGCCACGAGAGGTAAATGTGAGAAGAGACTGCGGTGTTCCTTCATCATCTGTTATTTTTAACAACATACAACTCTAACTGTAAAAACTGGGTAAATCCCTCTGAGGCAGATTAAACCCGCCTCTGTCTGGCCAGATCACGTTTTTAAATCAGCACCCCACCCTGTTTGCTCCCATTTATGCGCCGCGAGCCGAAGTGCGACTGAGTCCAGGGTGTGTCGGTGTGCGCACAGAGGAAACACAGTGAATAAAACGCGCCGAGCAGGGGTGGAAATTAGAAACAATTCACAACCTGGGCTTCCTGCAGGGAAGCACAACCCTTTCCTAAATCGGGAAGTGAGGACAGGATCAAAAGCGCCCAAGCAGCGATAAGTGATGCCTGGAAAGTTCCCGTCCCTCTGAGGTCATCACTCTGTAGACGCGGCCAGGCAGGTCAGGGTGTAATTTTCCAGCTAAATACTCACCAACAGGAACATTTTTATGCCCCAAAGGTGCTCGTTTGTATCTAAAATAAAAATAACACGACCTGGCAGCTGTTTCCTGAGTGCAGGTTGGTGCTGGGGGAGATAAAATAAATAAAACTCAGGGTTTTTTTTATTTATCTCCATCATGTCAGTGTTTCCACTGGTAGGCAGTGAATGCATTGGAAAATTCCAGCTCAAGGTTTGTGTTTGTTTGAGCAACCAAAGACTACTGAAGTTTCCAACAAGCTCAAAGTAAATAGAGCTGAAATCTTAGTCTGGAGTTAGATAAGTCCGACAGGTTTCGGCTGTTTGCTGAAGATTTTTCCAATAGTTCTTTTTCTATTCATAACAGTAAAGTGCTATTTGACCTCAACTCAGAGGAGAAGACATGATAACGAAACTACGGTGAATCATGTTAAGAGACATTCAGATACTTGTAAAACAGGGAGAGAGAGAGAATGACTGGACCGAGATGGACTCAAATCTGACCGCAAGTCCCACCACTGGACTTTGGCTGCTTTTCATTCTCCAGACCAGTCTAACATAGTCACAATTTGGTTTGAAACTTGTTAGAAAACAACAACAATATTTTCTAAAACCTGGTTAGAAACTTGTCCAAAAAACGCTAGACTCAGAAACTACTGTAGTGCAAACCAAATCATTACACGTTCCAAACCATTCAGAACCAGAACCAGAGGGACTTCACAAGTGGAAAAAAGAAGCTGAAACCCGATTAAATTCGGTCTAAAACCATGTTGTCATCTCCTAAACCAGTCCAACTAAGACCAACATCACAGCAGAAAACTTCAAAACCATTCAAACCCGATACTGGGTGAAAAATATCAATTCAGTTACCAGTGGAAAGTAAACCAGTACGGATTATAAAACTACTCTGAATGCTTAAAACCAAACCAATCCTGCCGTTAATAATCAAAACCAACTTCAAACCAGTTAAACACTGGTCATTGTCAGCCGGGGTTTACTGGGACCACGTCAAACCCCAGGTTCTCCCTGCTTCTAGAAAATACTTTACAACCCATCCAAAGAGTTGTGTGCTGATAAGATGCGCTGCCGTTATAAAGACATTCCCTGTTTACCTCTGACAACTAAAATTTAATCAGGATCTGAACTTGAAGCCCAAACGTGCAGAAAGATTCACCTTCAACAAGGCGGCGGCCTGCTGAGGGTAAAACATGGAGGCGCTCAGAGCCATGAGGCCGACGGGAAACACCAGCCGCTTTATCCTGGAGCCTGGAAGACAAAAATAAAAACAAGCTGCACAGTTCAAAGTCAAGAGGAGCTGTTCATCATCTTATCACACCAGCCATTGACTGCTCGCATTTCTAATCTTACAGACTGACAGCAGCTGTTAGACATCCACTTTTTATTGGCCGGCTCTATTCAAAGTGCAGCACTCGATTATTTAACCTTCATTAAGATGGATAGGAAGCAATCTTCTTCTTCAATGGACATGTCAGCCTCAGATCTACCTTTGCTTCAGTTTGTTTTGACTCTGAGTTGACACTGTTACAATTAAAAGACTGAAGCAATAATAATGTTGGCATTCAGTCTAAATAGATCAGAGACAAACCTGAGCAGTCATGATTATAAACAACCTAAGATTTTAACACTGAATGCTGAAAAATATCAAACTTATAGCTTTTTTTTTTTTTTTAAAGGTTTTGACCCAGCTATGCATGTGCTGTCCTAATGGAAACAACCAGAAGTTACTTTGCACAAATGTATCTTTCAAATATCTTTTTATCTCACATGTTGTCAGCAGCTTCTGCTTAGATTAGTTTTTGAAAGATTGTGTGTTACCTTGGGCCAAATACAGTCCCAGGAAACCAGAGAACCCCACCACAGCCACGCTGGGGTAGAGGTCAGGGGGCGGCTCACTGAGGAACTGGTACGTATCTGAAGGACAGACGGAAGATGAAGAGGAGAACAATGCATTAGTATGTAATGTCCAAAAATCCCCCGAGCACGGCCAACCCTAATGTACCCCGTGATGTTTTCTGAGATACTGACAATAATCTAATCTGCTTTTCTCAGCAGTGAAGGCGATAAAGTTTAATTTATTACCAACGATAATTCACTGTTCAGATAAGTGCCAAATATTTAACGGTTGAAGCTTCAAACATGATATTTTGTTGCTTTTTCTGACCTCAAAAGAGGCACTTCTGTACTTTGGCAGATTGCCCCTGAACCACGCTGACTCAGCGTCCATCCGGGCTCCTACCTGCACACTGAGCTCTGTTCAGCCAATAACAGCAACTCTGATGTTGACTCCTGTCTTATCTCCTGCTCTGTCCCTTTTCCCCCTCTCTTCTTCCAATAATGTCCTCTAATGTGTCTGTGCACTCAGCAGCTTAGTCATCAATCAAAAACAACCGGTGTGTTTACGTCTAGTTGCTGGTTTGTCATGTGGTGTGTGTGTGAACTGTGCACAGCTGTAACATGACACAGCAGCTTCTAGAAAGGAAAAGTTGTGTAACCCAGGTCAAAAAGTTACATAGTGCCGCTTTAAATACAGCAATTGGAGATTTGTACATGTCTGATTTTAACTCAAACCCTGAAATTATTCACTTTAAAAACAGTTTTAGTGAATATTATTGAATTTAGTGATATTAGTGAATATCATAAATGAGTGGAAAAGCTTCAGCAATAAGCTTAATAATGATTGTTGATGCAACCCATCATGGACTTACTGCAGAAACATGGACATGTTATTGAGATTAAAAGAGCAGTATCATGGCGCGTTCAGACCAAAAGCAGCGAGACGCTCTCGCTGCTCAAAGTTGGACGCCGGATGCTCGTAAATCAGACATTTTAGATCAAAACGGTTTTGACGCTCCAAACGCTCTCGATGCTCCTCAGCCGGACCTGGATGTTTTCCTTTTTTTCTCTCTCTCTACAATGGCGGATGTAATGCTCGGCTAGATTTATTTGCTCCACACTGTCCTTTTTGCTCCTTTGTAGCATATCTGCTAAAGCTAAAGCTAAGTTGGTTGACGCTCCGCGTCAAGCAGCGAAAGTTCAGACTTTCCAACTCGAGCAGCCGACGCTCAAACGCCCAAAACGCGCTGCTCAACTGCTCGCCGCGCCTTGACGCGCATTTGCATAGGCTGGATCTAGTCGTATCAGAGGAGTTCCACAGGGCTCAGTGTTTGGACTCACTTTGCTCTCGTGTTAAGCCAAGACATCACAAGACAATGTTTTGAGATATTATCTAACAACTTTCAGATTAATCTATTCTCCAGCACACATGAATTAAATAAAAGGTTTGTTACCACCGTGACCTTTACAGAGCTGAATGACATGTGGATGATTGAATTCAGCCATTTGATTCAGGTGTGTTGGACAAAGGATGCATCTAAAAGTTGCAGGGTAGCTGTCGAAATCTGGACTTCGAGGAACGCATTCTGTAGATTCTCAGTCGCCTGGGTCATGGTATTCATAAGGACCCGACCTTTCGACCTTAAAATTTCATTTTAAAATGGAAAAACTGGATTTTTTTCTCCCAACCACAATTTATTTGAGAAAAAACAACAAAAAAATAACTGAGAAAATATTGATTTGATATTAATTATCCAAAACATGTTCAAATGATAAAAATGATAAAGATTTCTTAAAAACTAGGAAAAAATGGAAAATGGTTTTATTGAACAAATACAGTAAAAGTACATTTACATAGTATTTCAGAGTAACATAATATGAAATGAGTAGAAAATACTCCAGGAATCCACTGTTTTACAGAAATAGAAAAAATTAATCACACTTCAGGTTTTATCCTGGATGCAGGTGTGTGGACTACAATGTCTACAAGCAGCTGCCTCCACCATCCCTTATCATAGCAGTTAGTGGACTGACTGAGTTTGCAAAAAGTGTTTTCTCACCAGTGACGGCTGATACTGTTGTGTTGATGGTGGGCTCCACCGTCCTGTACACTTGCTGTAATCCAAAGAAAATCAGAAAGAGATAAAAGAAAATAGACAGAGGAGTCATTAGAGGAACATCATCCATTTCATCATCCGACAAAGCTTTTTTTCCCTTTATTTGATCAATTTGCAAAGGCATAAAGGATTTAAATCTTTATTTTTTAATCTTAAAATTCAGACCACATTTCTCTTTGGCATACTTATTACTGGTATCAGTATTCTAATTATCACCACTTCGCTATAAAATAAAATAAATATACATTAGAAAAACAGATTTATGATATTGCTGCACAAAACTCTTGTTTAAACTGTGTGAAAATCTTCAACTTCTCCTTATTTAAAAAGATCCACACACTCATTTTCAGTCCAAGTAAAAAGACTGGACTAGAAATGAGTAAAAAAGCAGTAAATGTCATATAAAAACTTTGAAAGACCTTCGGAAAAACAGAGGAATTATTTCTCACCACTGTTTTAAAAGATAATGAGAAAGTCTGACTATTTGTGAGTGCAGTATCACAGTATGTATGGACATGACCCGGGGGAATATATAAGTATTAGTGAACAGTACTGGTTCCAAATTTTTGATAATAACTCACCTCAACCTTCTCCACACCTGCCTGGATAGTTTGCTACAGTAAAAAAAAAAAAAAAAAAAGACACAAAAGTTGTAAAATATCTGGTTTGTTTAATTAAAAATACAATGAAATTAACAAGGATTTTCCGTCACTTACTTAAAACACAGTTATAAATACTTTATATTTTCCTGTATATGATGAAAAGTGGAGGAGTAGTTCATTCTGCAAAATTAGGACAGCTGCAGTAAATAAAATCCTCCAAAGTACCGTAAAATCAGTCAAATACAACTTGTGACTGATCCTCCTCTTCAGAGATCATGCAAATAGTCTGCAGTGACCGCACAAACAAAAAATCCTGGCATCACACTTCATTAATTTAAATGTTCTACTTGTTGAGTTTATCAGGAAAGTGAGCAGGAAAATATAGACTTCAAGTCAAACTTTGAGGTTAAATTAAAATTGACTGATGAGTAATCAGCTCACTAATCTTGTTGGAAAAATTTGTTTTAGGCCAGTCTGATGTGGTTCAGAAAGGAAAGGAATGTCAGACAGACAGAATCTCATCTGAAATTTTGGTGGTACAAGCAAAACCCAGATCTTGCTTCTGTGTGAGATTATGTGACACACCTGACACTGGTTCGTATATGGCTCAGCCCATTTCCTCAGAGATGCCACACTTTGCTCCAGCTGCCCTGCCTCTGGCTCCACATACTGAGGCGCTGATTCAGGGGTGGTGTACAGAGAAGGCAGCTGAAACAAAAAGCAAAGTGAGGTTTGAAAGAAGAAGAAAAAGAAATCAAATCTTGTTGTATTTCACAAAAAAAAAACTAAGCAAATGTTCCAACAACCGAGAACTGGTGCAGATGAAGTCTTCTGGTTGATTGTTCGGGCTGTGCTACAAATAGAGTGCATGCAGCTTCTGCAACTTTCTTTTTATAATCTTTATCCTCCACAGAATTAAAAGCTGATCATTCATATGTGGTTATTTTGTACCTCATTTTGTTTGTTTTTTCTTTGTGCTCATTTTGTAACTTTGTTTTTTTTCTGTTACTGTTGTTGCTTTGTCTTATTACTGTATGCCAATAGTTCATTAATGTTTTAAATAAGTTAATAAGTAAGTAATAAGTGGGAGGACATTCATCAACATGAAGAAAAACAAGGAAACAAATAAGAAGCTACATGTGTAAAACTCAGGAGGATCAATAAAAAAATCAGTTAGAGAGGGGGCAAACATATACAGAATGACCACCAATTCTCATCCCAAACACGCTGGTTAATATTTTACCCACTTCATCGATGCCGAGGACAGGCTGCGTGCTTTTCTTCTTCTCCGCGCTGGCTGCCAGCACCGAGCCGCTCATCAGGCCCGTTAGGCCCGGAGCCGCAGCACACAGCGCCACCTGGCGGGGAACCGGCAGGACATACACAAACACGCCTGTCAGTGATGAAGTAAAGCACTTCATAGTTTAACCAACTCAGTCACATTATCTAATAACAAACTCAGATTACACTGCGGCACCGACACATCAGCAGTTTTAGTCAAAACGTCTCCTCAGCAACGACGGCCTGACAAACAGATGCTAGCGGTATCAGCTAGCAACATGCTACATTCAGACGACTGCTAAATTAGTAGCGTTTGGCGAAACCTGTGATATAGGTTCTTATTATAAACGAGTTTCCCCAAAGAAGGATAACCACATATATCAGGTGTTGATTTAAGAAGAAATATAAAATAGTGAAGGTCGTTTACGACAGTTACCAGCTTCATGTATGACATTTTCATTCAGACGACGTTTGCTTTTCTACGGCAAGCTGGAGGATCAAAAGGAAGGACGCATGCGCGTTGTATTTAAAGCGTCAAAAATGAAAATATGTAAAGAAACAATTAAATAAATACATACATGGTATAAATTACATGTAACTCTTCTGTTAGAGGGACTTAATATTAAATAAGAGAAGACCTATGTAGTATGTGGGATTTTAAATGTCTAATAAAAGAAAAAAACTTCATGAAGATAAGGATACCACCTTGTGTTTTTACCAGTGGTAAGGTCACCTTTCCCGACCACTTTCACAACTTTTTTCAACTTTCTTCTCACTGACAACACAGAAGTGGGTTCTACATCCAACAACCATCATCTTATTTTTGCATTATTGTTATTCATATGCATTACCGGACATTAGGATATGTACCACATAATAGTCCTAGTTGCTAATGAATTATCGGTTAGTGGACAGTCAAGGTAAAATTCCACTTATAGTTGTCAGCGCTTAAACCCCATTTTACAATACCCTAATTATTAAAGGAAAAATCCATTTTAATTTGAGGTATTGTCTTCAAGTTCCTTACAAATCAGCGCTGAAAATTTAAGTAACAGTAGAGAGACAACATCCCCAGACACAAAATAAAGCACTCAGGTAGACAGCTGAAAGTTGACCAATATGAACATTTATTCCTGGAAAGAAGTTACAAATTGTTTCCAAAGAGTTTTTACTCAGATTATATGATATGTTAATCTGATTTTACTTTCTTTCTCTGATACAGTCATTGTAGCAAGGTATGTTTTTTCTTTTAATCCTCTATTCTGTTTTCCTACTGACAGACTGAAGACTGCTGGACTAAAGGATGCTGCGCTATGACTGAACGTGCCTCAGAATGGGACACAAGAGTTTAATTGATTACAAGTTTTTTTCTTCGAACAGCAACATGAGAGAAGGAGGAAGGGGAACAGCTGGTGGACTGCAGGAAACATCCATGTGACGTTCATATCAGCTGCAGGTGACACATGAAACGCTTGTCTGCCCTGATCAGACCTGCCTCTCCGACAGTGTAAAGAAAAGTGACAAAGTTTGTAACCTGAAAAGAAAAACTGAGATTTGAACAAGTTGGGAAATTAAAGAGAATCAACCCTTTAAAGAGTTTTTTCTTTGATCTGAAGTTGTAATTACCAGGTAGTGGCACAGCCATGACTGCAAAGCTTATTTAATCAAACAGTTTGCAAGAAAATTCATGAACCCGTTTTCTGACATTTACTAATTGCAGCCTCTCATTTATCAGTAAATTATCAGATTTTTGAAAACACCACACGTCTCTCGATAAGCTGGCATTTATCAACTGCCTGATAAATCTGAAAATAATTGCAGATATTCGACTTTCAAGTATTTTTGCCCCTTTAATACACTGACTTGGTTAAGATTACATAACTTGAATATGCAGAGAAAAAAACAGTAAGAAAAGATTTCTGTCAGTTCCATGGAGGATTTCTTCAAACTAAAATGGCACTAATGCTGCAGCTTAAGGTAGTGTGAATAATAGACACTGTTGGTGCAATGAGTAACAAGACAGGATAATACCAGATTGTTTTCATGGTGAGAAGTAAAATCAAGTTTGAGCTTCTTGAATTTAAAATTTGTTAAATCCGAATTAGCAATCAGAAAAATGCACAATCAATGCAGATTCTACAAAATAAGCTGTAATTTGAAACTGTACCAAAGTGTGCCTTCATGTACACTTTTGAGCTCTGCTGAGATTACCGACCGTTCGGCTTGTTAAACTGGAGGACACACCGATAAAGCATCCGCTCATTATCCACATGCAGTGCTGCTGTGGGAAAGAGGACATACAGCAAAAGGTAAAACGAAGACATGTATGACTTGAAAACAACAATTCACAATGAAACTCTCATCATAATAAATAGCCTTACTACTTTTACTGCATAGCTTGGTGAAAAGCAATACCTCAGAAAATAAATAACTTAATAAATATGCAGCGAACAGAACTGCATCGTATGTGTTCTAGCCCTTTCACAGTTGGCTTAAAAAAGTCAAAATAAAAATAAACAAACATGGAGTTGGTCATCGAGCACGCTTGCTAGGCTGCGGGATCAAGGCATTTTGACAGCGGAGATGTGCAAGCTGTGTTGTCTGATAGCCAGAGTGTTTGCATTTTCTGAACAACTGAGCTTAAGGTGACTTAAGTGTCTGAAATGCATACACCTGACCACGTAAGCTGGGGGACATACTGACCAAAAAATAAAATAAAAAACACTGTCTGGTCAAAGTTTTGAGTCATTTACAGCAAGAAAGTTTTGGTTACACAGAGCTCTATTGGTTGTAAATTACTAACACAGAGATGAAGACAAGTTTAGAAGTTTGGGCCTCAAGCAAGAACATTTTATAGGAAGACATTAGCTGAAGCTGTAAATATTTGTTTCCCTTTCTCTTTTGAGGCGAAAACAAAACTCATGGCTGGATCCAGACTCATCATCCAAGGCGCAAACTAGTCTTTTATCTTCATGTTGGGTTTAAAATTTTACACCAAAGCTAACCACATTCACACATATGATCGCAACTGGAGCAACGAAAAGATGTGTTCACCTTCATGTCATCCATTTCTGCGCATGGCCCAGTTCACAACATATTTGATCAAAACTGTTGAGCTTTCGTATCTGAATTTATCTCATTTGTGACAGTATGGATTTTTTTAAATTCCCATGAAATATTATTTTTAATAAAAAAAAATCTTCAACATTGACATTACTGTACATATCTTTATGAGAAAACAGTGCATTGGCACTTTGAAGTTTCAAGCACAGAAAAAAGGAGGCTAGCTCAGGCTGAAGCTAGTTTTAGCTTCCAATATTTTCCTGTTTATCATTTACAAAATAAATATAAAAATAAGAAAAGCGGTTTATTAACAAAATGTTTTTCTATACAAAACGATAAATTAAGAAAGCAATATAAATAATCAGTAATGGTGAATAAATAAGAAAGTGCTAATGGTAACTTCCCTGATCCCACAGACCGCCATCTTTTTTGGTGGTTTTAACTTGGTGGCCTTGGACGAGATATAATAACAGGTGATCTGCTTTTTTATGCACAAAACTGGAATTATTTGAAATGTAACACAATTTTTGACAAAGAAAAGTGACTGAATGCAAAAGTTATTTTCTTGTTGTCGAAGTTAAGCCAGCTGCTGCAGAAATAGCAAAGCTAGCTGTGGTGAAGCTAGCTAAACTACAGCCCAGTTTATATCATAATGCACGTATTATGCTATGTATAAATGCTGATTTGTCAAGTATTTTGTGTATTAAATGTTATATAAATAAAAGAAACAGCAGGTAAATAAATAAAATCATGACAAAGTGGAAATAAAATGACTTAAAACTCCAGCTAACAAAGATATCTCAGTTTCAGACTAATGAATTTAATGTCAATTGAGCTGCCATGCGTCACAAAAAATCTAGTTGATCTAGTTGTAGATCAGTGCATTATACTGATAGGTACTTAAACAGCAATATAACTGGGCCAGGAACCATTTTTTAAAAATATTATTCATGGATTAAATCACCAATTGGGACATGACTGGTGCAATATTTTTTTTTTCTTTTCTTCATTGCTGGTGCATTCACGTCCAATCCATATTATTTCTATCTATGGCTACCTACAATATAACCATTTGCTAACAGTTTTATATCCTCAATTCCTTTCTCTGAATGAGAATATTCTTGCATGAGGTCCAGAGAGTAAAGAACCAATAAGTAGACGAGACCTATGACTCAGCTATAGACTAAGCTATGAAGTCGTCATCATCATCAGCATAATCAGTGTTAATGAGTGTCCCTCAGCGCCATCTAGTGTCCTCTTAAACACACACATTAACCGTCAGACTGTGATAAAGAGAAACATGGGGGCACACAAAACAGACTTGGTGATGTGTTTATGAACATGAGCCCAGTATGGAGGAAAGCTGGAGGCAAAGAGCAGAATTAGGACTGAAAGCTGGAACGCACTGGAAGCGAAACTGAATCTGCTGATGAATATAGTGGCTGGTCACAGCTGGTAGCAGACGGAGGCATCAGCAGCATCTCTAGCAACACTGTTAGATATATTCTTTCAGTTTTCTATCATCCGTGTTGTATTTTCAGAGAAAAAATTGACTACACTACAGTATATAGTGTTATATTTGGTTCATATACGTCATCGTCTTGCTGTATATCATTAATAGAGCTTCCCTGTCTGAGTGTTTAAAATTAAAGTTGCTTTTCACTAACCTATTTATCAGTATCATATTTCTATTCGAAACCTCAGGAAGCAGGCGGAGAGACCGAATGGAGTCAGATTTGGTTAAATTCCCATAAGAGCATGACTTTGGCGCTTCCAGTGCGTTTCTGCAGCGAGCCTGACTGGACGGTCTAAATACAACAGGTGAGTAGTAGTAGAGGAAACTGACCACAGTCCCAACGTAAAACCAGCAGAATGAAACCCTTTTTTATCTCCTCAACACCCTTTTTCTTTAATTTTCTGAGAAAGCTAATTCTGAAAATGTTCAAGGTGACTCAACGCGACATCCCACCGCCACACGCCTTCGGCGGGAGGAGCAACGACGGCCCCGGCCATCTTTCCCTCACCTTAAGGTAAATGCTGGTCTCTACTTTAAAAGCCTGCGTCAGTGGTCTCCCGCCTGTAAACAGCTGGTCCCCCGCCGGGAGGCCGCAGTCTCTGAACAGTCCGTTCCTACGTCTAGAAAAGGAGGCTTGTAGTGGAGCAGACCTCAGCTGCAGCGTCTGACGTGCTCCAGCACGTACTCTGGGAAGTGCAGGCTGCACACCTGCAGACCGTCCAGTTTGCAAGGCATCCTGGGATACTCATCCTCCTTCCACTTGTTCTCGTCCGGGTCGAAGGTGAGGATGGAGTCACTGTAGTGGCCGTTGTAGCACAGGCCGCCCAGCACCATGATCTGCCTGTCCAGCACCGCCACGCCGTGGCCGCTGCGCCCGATGGGCATGGAGGCCAGGATGGTCCACTCGTCCGTCTCCGGGTCGTACACCTCTGTGGACGGGCAGCCCTGCGACTCGAACGACGCCCGCAGGATCACGCACACGCCTCCGAAAACGTACAGCTTCCCGTTGTGGGAGATCATCTTGTGGAAGCAGCGCGCGTAGTTCATTTTGGATTTGTTCTCCCAGCAGCTGGCGTGAGTGCCGGGCAGCAGCGGGCCGCGGCCGGCGCGTGTCCTGTGCGAGTCCGAGCCGCCCGAGCTCCCCCCTCCGCCCCCGCCGCCGGCCTCCCGGCCCGGGTCGAACACGCACACCTGTTTGGAGGTGGAGGAGGAGGTGATGCCGCCCGTGATGTACAGCTTCCCGTTCAGGACGGTTCCCTCGTGGCCGTACTTGTTGACGGGATACGGGTCCACAAACTCCCAGCGGTCCTCGGAGATGTCGTACCGCTCCGTGGAGTAGAAGGTTTCGTCCCGCGTGCGACCCGCCACTGCATAAATAAACTTCCCGATGACGCCGACCGCAAACTCTGACCTGCAAACAGCATGAAGAGTCGCTCATTATGGCAGCGGAAAACAGGTCTTAGTAATTCACACCAAATCTAAAATGCACATCAAAGACGTTAACCCTTTCACTTTCACACTAAGAAAGGAGCAAGAGGGAAAGGTTTCTTTGCATTTTCTCTTTTCTTTTGAACAATATAAATATATATAATATTTTTTAGCAAATAGTTGAGCTAAATGTTAATAAAGTCATGATAGTGAAATGGTCAAACTTTGGAAAAGGATAAAATTTGCTTTTTGTTTATTCCCGGATAAGCGGAAGAGGACGGTACGGTTTATTTAGTTTATTTCATCAAATTTTTACCAAGATTCATGATAATCACTGACAGATTTGCTCTACCAAATAGTAGAGCAGGACCACAAAGGATTAAAGTCTCTTTTAAACGCGGCTTTTGAACGTTTTCCCGGAGTTTTGGGCGCTGCTAACCTGGGCACAGACATGTCCGCCATGCGTAGCCACGAGTTCTGCCGAGGGTCGTAGCGGTAAACTTTGGAGGAGGCGTGAAATTCCCCGTCGGGCCCCAGCTCCTCTCCGCCCAGCAGGAAGGCAAAGTTGTTGACGATAGCCAGGCAGTCCGGTCTCAGCGGCACCTGAGGTCCCTCCAGCTCCCACCACACCTGGGAGAAACCACCACAGGTTACTGGTAAACACGTCTCCAAGCGCTAACCAGTCCACATCACATGTGAAACATAAAACCGGCTGAGAGGAGCGGCCACCTTTGGGCGCTGCAGCAGCAGGATTTTGCTGTTGACCATGCTGTGGCCGATCATGCCTCTGAAGACGGCGGTCTGCGGGCGCACGGAGCGGATGCGGTTGGACCGCGTCTCCACCAGAGGCTGCTGGTTGACATCGTGGAAGTATGCGAGCGCCGTGTCGACCTCCTGCCTCAGCTGTCTGGAGTACCGGTAAAACTCCGACGTCTTCACCTGCGCAAAAACCCACATTAAGTATGATTTGAATGTACACACTGGGGCAGCACAGCTTTCCCCAGATTGTGTCGCCACATGGTTACCGACAACGATTCAGTCTGACCTAAACACGATTGGTTGGCTGGGAGTCTGCAAGACCTGGCTACAACTGTGGCGAAATATTTTGTTAAAACTTGCTCTCTCTTCGACAAATAAAATTACAAATGAAAATATCAGGATTTTCTGAAGGTTCCTGTTGTGCACAGCTGTGAGAAATATGAAATTTCAAAAACAACAATAAAAGGTTTAATCTTTTGATACCTCTAAAATGAATTATGATGCATTCAGGCCAAAAGGAATGAAAAAAGCTCCTTCAGACCAGCAGTGTTTACATTTCTCTGAGGACGATGTACAGTAATGGAGTCCATGGATGAACTGAGAGGTTGGTCCATCTGCAGTCATACAAACTGGTAATGAGGCACCTTTCTAACCAGTATTTAGTTTGTACAGCTCTGTTGTTCTCTTATGGATAAACTGGGTGTCAGAGCCTGTGAAGATGTTTTGATTCTTTGGTAACTCTTCAATTAAACAGAGTCCATAAGATATAATACAGTGTGAGATCACTAAAGCTGGATAATTGGTTTAATGGCCTCGTGTGCAGACTTAACAAGTCTCTGCAGATGCATGAGGACGCTTATGGGTCGGCTGCACCAAAGCTTCCCGTGGATGAGCTTTCAGCTGGTTTCCAGCTCTCAGCAGACATGTTGTTGCTCCTTTTCAGTCAGTGTAGTTCAGTCAGTCCACACAGCTACAGGTTCATGGGACACAGTGGTTTGCTACAGAGGCAGACCTTTAGTAGATGTAGTTATCCTCATAAATTCACACACAGGCCTCGTAGCTGAGCAGACACAGAAACTGGGAAGTGACAGAAACAAGATGCTGAAAGTATCCAATCCGCTCCCGTCCAAAGCATCAAGACTCCTGACCAGAACCACTGTGATGAGTAAAAAAAATATTCCTCATATTCTTAATGAAAATAATCAAATATGACTCACACTTTTGCAACTACAACTTCATTTCTTCCCTTTGCTAAAGGAGAAGCTCATGTCCTTTGTCTTTGAGAGGTTCAGCCAGCTCCATCATAGTTACTGCTTTGATATTTCAGTTTTTAAAGTTACAGTTACAAAGAAGAAAAAAAAAGGTGACAATTTTGCCCAAAGGACTCTCCAATGAGTCCGAAATGGTGTGAAAAATTCCTGCTTTCAGCCCACCAACCTATCATGGCTGCAGAACAGCTATGTGTAGCTTTTGATCAGGAAAAACTTCCATCTCAGTGAATTCATGCATCTATTGGCATATTTCATGTTTGTATGAACTCACTGCAAAGAAACATGGTTCTGAACAGTGAGTAGGACTGATATGCAATAAATTCTGGGGAATTAAGAAGTCATTGCAGATGGTATATCCACCAACAGCTCAGTCATCCTCCTTTCAGCAGAAAACTGTCGGCTGCTGATAAATTAGAAATAATTTTAGCTGCATTTAATGAGAAACAGGATCATCTATATTAAAAGCTCCTCCTTTCATCACTCAAAAGTAATCAGCGAACCACAAAGGACGAGCCATGTTTTCCATCTTCTTGCCAGATGGTGGTCAGCGAGGGTTGCCATGGAAACGCAGGTCTTAGATCAGAGTTAATCAGGGACGCCTCACCTTCTCAAAGATGTTGGCCGGGGTCATGAGACAGAAGCGGATGGACTGCACGATGGTGTCTGTGTGCCTCCAGCGCCGCCGGTCATGTCTCAGCCACGACTGGACGGCTTCGTACAGCTCGATCTCTGGGAAGCGGCTCAGCGCGTCGCTGTTCAGGTACGCCTGGGTCAGAAAGACAGACAGCTGAGTAGAAGTAACCATACAGCATGTTTTTTACAGCAGTTTCTGTTCTTATTTTTTCACTTTTCCTTTCAGGGATCATTTAGCGTGCATGAATTAAAGCGTTTCAGAACATGACCGGATCACAAGGGAATATTTATCCAAATATCCAGCATGCTTTCACAGCATTTTGAGCTCATAAACTACCGAATGTGGATGGAAGCAACAACATTTAAAGGAAGGAAAATAAGTTTCTATACTGGCTTGATTAGACGCAGAACTGATTCAGTCCTGATGAAGGCAACATTTTACTTCATTTGACCAAACACTGGTTTCACCTTCCAAAGAAAAACATGTCGGAACAATAATACCCCCTATTTAGAGTTTTCTGAAGACAGGTGCTTCTTTAAATCTAATTTTATTTTTATTTCACATGTCAGACTACTTGCTTTGTTTAGTTACCCTCAGTTTTGTAAACGGCTCATGATTTCCTGTGTTTATTCGCGCCATGTTCAGCAAAGCAAAACATTATAAAACAAACTTATTTTACAAACTAATAAACTGTTAAAAGAGAAGGGCACAAGGCGTGTTTTCTTAGCAACATTTCAACAAATTTAATGACCATTTCTTTTTCTTTCATCTCCTATTTATTCTGCATCATTTAAATCACTGGTTCCCAAATTTTTTGAACCATATATATATATATATATATATATATATATATAT
>JAVQJG010014924.1:0-90692 GCA_036024015.1 Craterocephalus amniculus
ATATATACACTTTTGAAAATTACAAAAATAAATTATGAATACCATGGTGAGAAAAGATAGAGATCACACATGTGAATTCCCTTTTAAAATGAGTGTATTTTAAAAATTCTGAAATGAAAGCCAAAAAGTCAACTGCTGGAAACTAGTAAAAGAGGCTTAACAAGTATATTACTGGTGTATCACTGTGTATGCCATTGAAATTAGTGTTTTCAACAGCATAAACCAATTATTTAAACCGTATGCAAAGTTATGAATCATGTATTGCAGTACACTAGTGAAAACGATCAATTTATTTTTAAATTTCCACATATTAGGGGAAAGATTATCTGTAGAGGGCTAAAATAATAACCCACCGTCTATAGAAAGAGACATAACACTCTGAGATGGTTAAAAGATCTTTTTAAATTAGGATATTTACGTTACACAAATAGACGCTTTCAGCCAAAACTCTGCGGCTGGGAAAAAAATTTGAATTGCATGTACATGTACTCATAATTACTTTTAGGCTGTGAGAAAAATCAGACCCTTGCGAATTTCTTGTGTATCTGTGGTTGAAATAGCCACAAATCATCTCTCCACCCTTGAAAATCACTGCAGCATTAATTGGTCAGAGAGCTGGTCTCTTGAGGCTGGACAGGAAATTCTGAGTGTTCCAAGGGTTAAAATGAAACTGGGTCCAATTGGTGCGTGGGCGTATCTCCAGAAGGAAGGGAGACGGGAGAAAGGGAAATGGCAGAGACGCAGATAGGCGGGGAGGGGGTGAGATTTAAGTGAGATGGCAGAAAAGAACGACAGAGGGACAAGGGTTGAGAAGGGGGTTGGAGGTGTTTTTGTGCATTGTGTGAAATGTGATCATGTCCTAGAGACAGCTGGGAAATTCCCCTTACCCTGGCTTCCAGCTGGTAACACTCTGACACACCACACACTCCCCCCGGTTAACCCTTCATCTGCTCCTGCTGTGCACGGGCCATAAATAACGACAACGGACCAAACTGGAACTTAGGTCACATTTATTGATTTTAGCCAGTATGACTACCCTTACACAGCCATACCACCTCTCAGCTAGAAAACAAACACTTTCAGAGGATTAGTTCAGCAGTAAAACATCAGACTTAATTCTTGTCTTCCCATTTTTTTTTCTCCATTTTTTTCCCCAAACACCCTGATAAAGGTTTACATGTTTGTTTTCAGTTCTGTGTAAAGATCCCATGACTGAGGAACATGCATATGACATTTAGCTGTAATCAATATGCCACTAATCATAATGCACATTATTGATAAGAATACAGTACTGCATGACAAGTCAAATAAATACCAACATACAGGTGAAGTCGTTATTTTATATAAAGATATCAAACTCTTATTATGGATCAATACTGAAACACAATATGACAATAGTTTGCACAGCTAAATTTATTATCACAATGCTATAGCTTCCAGCAAACAGAAAACTTTTCCTTTTTCCTAAAAAAAAAAAAAGTAAAACTGTATTAGAATTGCACTTTGATTTTTCATCTTCTTTTCCATATTGGTAACTTTAACGCCTCAACAAACAAGCATTGGCTATAATGGCACATATTCAAGTTTGTTGATGCAGATTTTGTTTTCTGTTTCCTGAAAACGTAAATGTTCAAAGACGATGTAAAAAAGATTCAAGAATAATAGTAAAAATAAAAAAACAAAACAAACAAAAACTCAATTGGACAAAAAGAAAGATGAAACGCGCTCTCTGCAAAAAAGTTTTTTTTTTCAACAACACTATTGATATCACATTACCTTCACCATACAAAGCTAGAGATACGTAGATGTTTTCAATAGTACACTGATCTACCCCGACACAGTGCAGACGCGTGGAGCATTTTGTTCAATAACAGGAGGCCAAAGGAATTCTTTTGGTTCCCAAAGTTTGTTTAAAAAAAAACAAAAAAAACAAAACGACCATTTCGTAATACCCCTGAATTTCATGTTTCGATCACTGACCTACACAATTCAATACAATATCAGTGTTATTGAGCTAATTTCAAAGCTATTATCTCATTCATGCTGAAAGGGGAAAATTCCCTTTGCGCTTATTGCTGCTCACAGTCAGTTCAAACCCAAAGTCCTCACCTATAAAAAAAAAAGAAAAACATAAAACACTAATCTAAGATTCTCCCTTGAAACAATGAAAGGCACTACTGGTCAGAAACGAAGAACTAAACAAACCAAAAACAAAACCCAGGCCCTCGGAGGGAGAGTCTGTACAGCCCCAGCTACGCCTTTTTCTCAGCGACGGCTTGTCTTCTTTCCGATTCTTGATTCTTTTCGACCTAAACGGTGTACCAAGATTTGGCACGATAAAACGAAGAGAGAATGAAGCAATTCCAATTTGGAATTTAATTGTCGCACTTGCAGAGAATTCTGAAGGCCAGTGATCGCGTTTCAGTGGAACGCCCTCGGTAAGATGCTAGGAAAAGCATGTCACATCACTCAAATCTTTCCCCAAAACACAACTTACCTACTGGAATCAGAGCGTTGTCAAGTTTCATTGCGTAATTTTTTTGGACTATTCCTAGGAATAATAAATACATGAAAAAAACCCCAGAATTTGATCACCCTGGATTTTTGTATAGAACATGGCAGTAGAACAAACAAAAGAAAATTGACAGCATAACATGTAGCGTGTAACAAAAACACTTTAAACATGATTATTTGATGAATAAAACTTGCGGACAGAGCCATAATAGTACATTTGTGGTTCGCGGAGCATTTACTGGAGAGAATAGTATCCATTATTACAGTTCAGACAAATAAAGAGTATGTCATATACCTGTGTAACCTACACTGGATAACTCACAAACCATAGTACTACCATGCTTTCCTATTATGTTAATAATAGTATGCTATACTCCTATATAATGAAAGTGCACTGATTAATTAAACAAGCTTAAAGAAATAAAATAAAAAAATAAAAAAGATTAAACTAAATAAAACACTGTTGATTTCACAGAGAAAGGACCACATATCCCCTGGCTTCTCATTGGAGGGTTAGAACTTGTGAGAAATGTGCTTCCAGCAGCGATGTGAAACCATGCGGCCAAGTGTTTTTGCAATATCCGCCACATTTTAGTGTTCATAAGTAGAAAGAAGGGAAGCTGATCTGATCAAATAATCTGTTGCCATTTAGAATTTTTGTTGTTACTGTTTTTTTTTGTTTTTTTGTTTTTTGGTCTTCCTATCCAAATAGCCTATAGCGCTAACTCTTTTCGCTGAACTCAATCAGCCGGGAGAGAGGAGCCTGTGTTGGTGCTTCGCCATCCGCTCAGAATTACTGTAAATTACTGCAAAATGGAGAAACAAAGAAATGATCAGCATTATTAGCATTTTGGTCAATTGAGGGCGAGTGTCCACACAGACGGAGGAGATGGCGGCTGTGGTTAGTCAAAGCAGCAGAGCGTGGTTTTAGGAGCTCTAAGCACACACACCATTGTGTCACCAGCTTTTTTTGTTTTGGTCTCATCAACATTGGCAAAATATTTCCAAGTGGCTGATGTGAAAGCAAAGGAATCATCCTCCGGGTGCAGTTAGGAAGCCAAAGACTCACAAGTGTCATGACCTTTAATCCAAAGAGGCCAGGTCCCACCACCCAGGTCAAAGGACATGACTCTTTCTCATGTGACATGCAAGTTAATGAAAAGATGGGTTATGTTCCGACATGCAGGCTTTCAACAAATCAGAAACGAGATGTGTGGCGTGAAGTTAAACTCAGAGGTGATGAGGGAGGAGCCTGCAGGAAGAGGTAGGAGGAGCTTTTTAGGTGACATTTTGCGATGGCACCAGATAAGCCAGACGTTGATTTCAAACTAGTTTGGGGGGGGGATTGGTCTACGTAGGTAATTCTACAAACTATCACATCCTGAGATCTATCTAATCTGCTGTGAATCCACAAAGAATATACAAGGAAAAAAGGGTTAGGGACTTTAATAAGTTGAAGAAAGTCCTCTGGTTGATTGAGCAACCACTTTTCAGGTTTTCTTTTTCCCAACCCCCTTGAAAAATATGACCCGGAGTTTATCCCTCAGGAAAATCCAGGACTTATTTCTCATTACAGTAGCAGACATCTGGTTTCCTTCACCAGCGTGTCTGGCCTTCTTATCTCCTCTCTCTTACAACAGGAGAACATCTTCCTCCCTCTACTCCCTCAAACCCTTTCTTAGTCAGCGCAAACTCATAGAAGCTGAATGCATCGCTCTTTTATGTTAAGTGAATCTCAAACATAAGAGTGACTGACTCCTAAAAAGGCTGTTTTGTGGACGTTAGCCTTGCCTCCATGCTGTGTGCTGCGGCTTATGTGTGCACACGCAAGCAGGGTTGACCGCTGGCATTGTTCCATTTCAAAAAGGAAGAAATGCTCATTTACAGAATACTGTAGTAAGATCCTGCAAGATTATAACCTGAAGATAATCATATTAAGAATATAGAGTTTAATATATAGCTTTGTTGTTGTAGAAAATGCGAAATTTAAGAAATCTTGCAGGACTTTTTCTAATCAACCCTGCTTTTTTTTTAGCATCCTAAAGCTCATGTTTCTATGATCCACAAGCAGTACATGGATTTATTAAACACAAGCCCCACTTATGTTTTTTACTATTTGCTTAATACTAGCTTGCAAGAGTTTAAAGCTGTTGTCAATACTCAAACAGTACATTGTTTTTTTTTTGTCCTCACACACCAAAAACAACAACGAAAAAGGGAAATGAAAGGCCCTCCATTTGCTCCAATGGTTATAAAAAACAGAATATGCACGCAAAGGCCCTTCACTTCAACACTGAGATATACACACAGGCAGAAACCGGCAAACACAGGGTATGCGAGGACGTTACCTGACAAAAATATTCAGAGGGCAATTTTCCTCACATTTCCTCATTCTAGTTAAAGGGTGGGAGGTGATGCTGGGGGAGCAAGCTGCTGACAATCTACAAGAGAGAAGGTCGTTACAGCCACTCAAGCAACAAGACAGATTAGAGACATTAGGAAAGTTTTCTTTGAGCCACGTAACCTCGTGGAATTATTTGTCAGCTCTGAGCAATGTCCCATAAAGTGGAGCGGGGGAAAACAGTTGGTGGTGGGGGGTGGGGGGGTGGGGGGGACATGTTAGCTCAACCCGAGATACAAGGACAGGGCTTTACATCAACGGATAGAGAAATATATCAGCTGTTTGGGTCGACAGGCACTTTTGCCGAGTGGATGCTTGGTTTTGTTTGGAAATTTGTTTAATTCGGGATGTGAGGATGTTTCTTTTTTTCTTTTAAATTTGTGCTCTTCTATGATTTCTTCAATATTTCGATTAAAAAAGTGGAATAAAACTATATTGTATCTCTGTTCACAGTAATCATTTCATCCACTGAAACTGAAGCAGGAACCTGAGGCACCTATGCTGAAGTGCACTTACTTTAGATGTGGAGTTAGATTTGTCAAACTTTCTCTTGTAATTTGGCTCTGAACAAATCCATCGTAACATGACGGGTTACACAGAATGCGTTTTGCAGCCCTCCTGTACTTCACCATACACCAAATAACTTATTTTTTTACAATGTAGAGCCCTGTAGCACATGAGTTTATCTCTGACGATGAAGAAAAAAAAAAAAGCTCATAAGCGTTTCAGCTGCAAAGCCATGCGATTCTACTGACCCTATTGTATTGGTGTGCTAGCATCACAGCTTTAAAACGATCCTGAAATAAACACCTGTGGTCACAGGTGCTCCTTTTCCGCCCCAAACCAATCCACTATAAAACCACGAACCCCCTGTCTGCGTTCAGAATTTGTATGTAGGATTACATCACGTTCCCCTAGCCACAAAGCAGAGGGAACTTGCATATTTTAGTTCATTTTTCTTGCTGTAAACATTAAAGAGTCACTTGATTAAAAAGCGGCCTGCAGGGCACAGGTCAGTCCTTCATCAGGACAGAAAGAATGGGAGAGATAGGGGCCTTTTTTTTCTTCTTAAAGGAGCACCAATGCCGACAGAGAAGCCAAAGAACAGAGAATGTCACATGTAGTCGCAAGACTATCTGAGTGACATTGTCTTTATAAGCCTCCACCCCAAGCAATGCCTTTCTGTTAGCTGGCAAGCTACCCAGGGGGGCAGAACAAACAAGCACAGAAGCTGCCACCTTTTACATCATACGTACAGCACCGTGACAGCGGAAAGAATAGACACTCCGTAATATCCACAAACCCCTCCCATTAAAACAAGGGCCCTTTATCCCCACATGCCAAACATGTCTACTGCAGTCCAAACGTCTAGTGCACACTGTACATTGATCTGCATTCCCCTAAGCGTTTACACTAGCACACACGAGCAGCCGGTTAGTGACAGCAGTCCCTAGAGGAGCGAGCGCAGGCTGGCCAGGGAGCTAAGCGAGCGAGTGGGGCTCTTTAATACTATGGCAGGGAGGGGTCCGCCCCCCTCCCCTCTGTACACAGCAGTCCATGCCAACGTTTAAGCCGTCTCTCAGTCGCAGTAGATCTTGTACTTCTCACTGCAGAAGACGACTGGGCCTCCCAGGATGCCGTTGGGCATGACATTGTTGAGCTCCGGTCTGCCGGAGCCAGAGCAGCTGAGACTCTGACTTACGTGGGGGTTGTTGGTGGCGCTGTTGGCGGCTTTGCTGCGGGCTCTAGCCCGGCCTGCGCCGCCTCCCCGGCGGGTCTGCTCGTGATCGAACTCCAGGTCTTCCAGACGCTGCGTCAGCGCCAGCTTCTGCTGGATAGCCATGCGCAGCAGAGAGTTGAGGGTCTTCTTCTCGTCCTCTGCGGCAGCCAGCTGCCTCTGCATCTCCTCCAGCTGGGTAACATATTCGTCACAACTGCCAGAGAAAAACAGACAGAGGGAAATGGTTCAGTCAGGTTTGTATTCATTCGCTTTACTGCAACTGTGAGTAATGAAGAAGATGGCGTTATGTTCACATCACAGGAAGGAAGTGCTTTGAATGGTTTTACCTCAGTGGGAGAAAACAGCCTCATCATATTTGCATATAAGACAGCTGATACCTGAAGTAGTGCCATCAACCAACAGCAGTGCTATCTCCTTCATCTGCACAGTTGTTTCATGGCCACCAGATGGAGACATTGAGCCACAAAGTGGAAGTTACAATCTCAAATGAGCTACAATATTAACTTCTGACTCCATCAGTCATTTCAGTTCCCTTCACCAAATTCAGCCAAGAACCATTTTCACTCGTTCATTTTCAGGGATTACAGTGAAATTGTCCACAGCTGCTATTATTTCACAACCTGCATACTGAATCCTTTTCTTCTGGATTCTAGGAAGCTGTACCAGGGCCGTATTTTCTCATTCAGGCTCAGGTGAAATATCCAAGTGGAGCTTGAAGCTTCTTTGAATCGCATCTATCTATGTGCAGTGGAAGACTACATCACATGCACAAAGGATGAACGCATTAATCCAGGGGTCACATAGAAGATCTTTTCTGCGTCACCTGAACGACAGGCGGAGCAGGAGGGCAAAGACGGAGGAATGTTTACTGCTTCAGGCGGCGACTCACACCTGAGCTGCAGTTCTGCAGCCAGATCCAGCGTTGCACCTTCCAACAGCACCAAATAGGAAGTCTGTCTGCCTGCTGCTCTTACTGCACTGCGGCATTATCACACCCCCCGCTGTCCTTGCATGTGAGCACACTTTTAAAAAAACCGGACAGGTATGAAAACTGGGTCATCTGACGGTTTTTCAGGTGGGGTTTCCTATCTCAGCTCTCCATCTGCTGCTGTGGAGCTCATGTTTCATTTTCTTCCTCTTTCCCGGGTCTTATCTCACCTCACAAGCCCCGTCTCGTCCTCGTTGCTGCTTCTATTAATCTGGATGCCTGCATCCACCACTTCCTCTCTCCTAGTCTTCTTGATCATCCGTACTTTTCGTGTAGCTGACAAAGCAAAGTGAGTGATTTCTGTGGTAATGACCGGCACGTCTCAACTGAAGGGAGGGGATGATTATGATCTCCTTCTCCTGCAGCGAACAGTACGAACCCGCCCAAATGTAATTGGTGCATAGCCTCACCCTGCCACCTTTTATCTAACGGGTATTTAAGCGTTTGCTTTATTTGGAAACGCCCAACCTTTGGAATTACTCTACAACCTGTTTTAGGCCCTGCAACAATAAAACATGGCAGAGATCTGACTTATATAACACCAGTCATCCGCTTGGTTTACAATGAGTATGCTTAACTACAGCTTTGCTTAAAATATCCCCAGTTTTATGTTACAATTTCAGTCTAATTCTCTATCCGAGTGAGTCTTAATTCAATATAAAATAGAGAGAAAGAAAAGAAATCCTCCAAAATTACCCGGGTGATCTGAAAAACCTTTCCTTTAAAGAAAAAAAGAGGGGAGTGTAAAGCAGTGTCAACAATCCAAGATGTTTATGTTGTGCTGCGATGCACGTGGTTCTGGGCCACATGAACTCTGCCCTCGTCAGACCACCATACCAACAGAAACCTTAACCCCCCCCCCGCTTGTGTGTGCAGCTTGACTGCCTGTGGGACACACACCCAGACAATGGGGATCAGTGCTACTTCATTAAACCCCATATGAGATCTGGGGGGCGACCCCGGTGGTGCGGGGTGTAGCTCAGTCAGTCTTCAGTGGAAGAGGGAGGCCGTGCGTTTCTCCCGGGAAAAAAAGAGGGGTCTATTCTTTGGAGTTGAGGGGGATACAATAGCATCCTTTTTTTGGCTTGCTGATGGGGTGTTCAGGGACAATGGATGAAGGGAGACCGGAGGCGGCTGCTGGCCTGTTACGTCGTCACATTCACAACTTAAAATAAATAAAATGAGCCCAGTTTTTCATCCTTCGTGGCGACTTACAGTGGCTGTTAGCGTTCAGATAAAGATCGCTCATAGACATTACTGTCCCCATGGTAAACACTGTCGGCTGACGCTTTGTCTGAAGCTTGATTTTGTCATGGTGGGATCACACACAGAGACCAAGCCTCGATGATGAGCTGAGAAAAGCTACTTTAAAAAAGGGGCAATAAAAAGGAGTCAACAGCTAAACAGCGAGGAAAGAAAAAGTGCACATTTGCGATGTGACTCAGACTAATGATTGGACTGTTGGTGAGTCGGTGCAGGAGGAGAGAGCATGCCGAGGCATGCCGTAGGAATGTTAGAGGCAGGAGTTTACATGACACCAGAGACTGCAGCTGGAGAGGCGCCGACACAGAACGAGAGAGAAGAGCAAACAAACCCAGGAAATATATTCAGGCCTGGGCATTTTTTAAATAATCAGTAAGAAACATCCTCTCCTTTAAGAAACTCACTGTAGTAAAGAACTAAATAATAATCATTCCCCCCAGTTCACCCCACTTCTTTGCTTCCTTTGTGTCGAATCCAGAGACCGTATCAGGCATCCTTTGTGTACGATAGTTTTTCACGTTGCAAAAATCCACCTTTACACACTATCAGAGGTGATTAGCATGGAAATCTGGGCTCCTGTAGTGGTCTTTAACTAAAAGCCTGCTCCTTCCTTTCTTTCTTCTCCAGACAGCTAGAGAACCGGCTGTTTGGTGAGGAAGGACGGAAGAGGAACGGGGGGCTCATAGGAGGGGGAGTGTGGGAAACTTCAGTCCGGCAAGTCCCCCAGCCTTTCACAGAGTCCCCTGACCCAACTCTGCGCCGTATAGGAGGAAATTTACATACCAATGCATGAATACCATAAACAGCCTGAATGTAAGTCTACAATCGTGCTGAAAAACAGAGAGAGCGTCACCAGTGTTAGCATTCTGGGCACATGGAAGAAAATCGAGGGATTTTAAGGTAAAAAGTAAGGATTAAGGTGTTAAAGCCTCTTCAGAAAAGAGGCTTGAGAATAAAGAAACAAATATGATCATAGTAAAGGCAATGCCATTAAAAGATGCCAGATCGGGTTCCCAACACATTGGTTCAGTTTAAAGGGCATTTAGGAGCCTGCAGTACATTAAAACCTGCGGCTACACACATTTAACTGTTCTGTTGTTTGTTAGTTTTTTAGATATAGGAGGTGTTTTCTTATGTAACTAAGTGGAGGTATACAGAGTTTTTTTAACGAGTGTACTTTAGAGGTGGGTGTTGAATTTCTGTACGAGTAAGATGAGGGATCCTGAGCTGCCAGCACCCTCCCTGCAGCCTTCACTGTACAATCCCATCTCTAATCACCCTCCTCTTCCTGCTTTTCTCTCTTTGCAAAAGCCCGAGCCTTGCTCTGCATTTTAACAGAGTATTAGATGCACAAGAAAAGACTGGCTCAGTATTTGGGAGCGAACAGTCACAAGCTGTGGAAAAAAACGCTCATTAATAAAAATAACATTTACATGCACCTTTAACTCTCCATCCAATGGAAACCCAGCTACTTTCTTACATTCACTACATGTCCTCGCATGAACACACACATGTATAAACAAACAAGCAGTGTGTGAGCACTTAGGACTATGTGTTGAGTGTATAATCCAGACCAAGCGGAGGTGGGATTATGGGCGAAACCTTTGGCCGGCTTCTCTTGGGAATCAGGAAAGATTAGCGAGCGTGTCAGCCCATCTAAGCGGCCCACACTTTAAGTCAAAAACAATGCATAAGTGACAGAATTTAGATAATACTGCGATTAGACCCCTCCTGTGCTTAATAGTCAGTTTATGTAGGAACAAAATTTCTTCCTCATCATTAATGAAAAAAAAACATGTTGTTTTGCATTAATGCCACATAGACAGACCCAACATATGGAAACCATGGATTATACCAGTAATCCTGTCTTCAGCTACCTGGTTATATTGTATATGGCCTTCGCATATTGCAGTAGTTTAAGACCAAACAGCAGTCTGTTGTTTTAGCCCTGCATATTAATTTACAGCCGCACATCAGTATTTGACCAATCCAGTTACGGTAAAGAACAATGTACGATAAATGCAATGCTCTTACCGTGTGGCAAACATAGCCCGGAGAGAGGAAAAGGTGGCAGCGTCTTCCTTCAGAGCTTTGAGCTCATTCCTCAGCTTCATCATGGTCTCGGTCACCATGGCCTTCTCATTTTCATACTTGCTCTTCAGATTGGCCAAAGCAACTTCCGCCGTCTGTAAGAGGACAAGAAGAAAAAAAGCTTCTGAGCTGCTGGGAAACATTCTGAGGAGTCTTCCTGTCCTGATCTTCTTCCCCATCATGCCTAAGTGATCACGGTAGCTCAGACACCTGTTTTTGGCTGTAACTTGTTGATGTGGAAACCATGGCTGGTTTATGAGGCGTTTCCATATCTGCGCTCTAACGGACACACACATAGTTTAAAGGGTCATAAGAACAACTGCACACACACCCTACCTTATGGTTACAGTTCTTTGTGCTTGGCAGACTGTTCCTGTCTCTGAGCGACACACACAGTCGGAGCAGCTGACGCCATATGGCTACTGTCTCCGCTGGTGTTTGTTACAGATCAGGTCTGCAGCACATTTGCTGCGGCAGCTGAGCAGACCTGAAATAGCTCGATCTTTCTCTGTTTCTGGCTTTCAAAGACTTTCGATAGTGACATCAGATTCTGGAAAAAAACAAAAGACTAGCCTGCTTGTTGGCCTTGAGGACGGTGCGCAGAGTGGCGATCTGCTCCCTCTTGGTGCTGAGCAGGGATTTCAGTTTGAGGATCTCCTCCATGCACGCTTCCTTGTCCTTGTCGGCCACGGTGCCGAGCTCTAGAGAGGCCACTCTCTGGCGGGACAACTCGGTGGTGCGATCCACGGCCAGCTGCAGGTGTTTAATCTGGTCTCTGATGATGGCCACCAGGTTGTAGATGTTCATGGGCTCGCGGCGGTGGTCGGACACAGGGGAAGGCATGGAGGAGACCGGCGAAGGGGCTCCGTCACTGAGGTCGGCCTTACCGGGATCCGGGAAGAGACCCTTGGTGAGCAAGATGGGGGAGCGGCGGCCACGGCCCTCCGGGCTGCTCCGGCCGCCCTTGCCCTCCTTGTAGAAGTCGAGCATGACGCGATTGGGCGTCTCGTTGTTGCACATGCAGACATGGTTGTAGAGGGTGGCTAGCTCTTCGCTGAATGTCACCAGCTCATCCTGAGCCACGCTCAGGCTGCCTTGGGATTCGCCTGCAACGTCGCTCAACTGAGAACACACATGAGAAGTAAAAAAAAAAGAAGATGAGTCACTGTTTGAGAGCAAGGAAAATGACGAAGATTAATTCAGGAACAAAACATGAAGAGAAGCATTTCACCTTTCGGAGCTCCTTCTCCAGCTTGGCCTTCTCTTCTCTCTCTGCGCTGCTGCTCTTCTCCAGAGACGCGAGTTTTTCTCCCAGCGTCGTGACGTCGTTCTCCAGACGAGCACGCTCCTCTTCGTAGCGAGACTGACAGGTTTGGTATTCTGCTTTCAGCGTCTTCAGCTCCTCCTTCAGCTCTCCAGCCTCGGACACGGCCACCTAGCCAAGAACACACTGGGTGTAAAACGACCCGTTTGGTCCGACATGTTTCGCTGCTCATTCGCCGCCGCTCGCAGCCAATCACCTTGTACTTGCACTCCAGGATTTCCGGTCCGTTGATGTCCACCTCGTAGTAGTCTCCATCTTCGTGGCTGTCCCGTTCCTTCTCGTTGTCTAAGGCAGACTGCCGCTCCTTGCTGGCCTGGAGCTTGCGCATGGCGTTGAGGTTCTCTGTGAGGCGGCCGATCTTCTCCTGATGCTCTGACAGAGCCCCGTTGGCCTGCTCCAGCTGTTTCTGAGAGTCCTGCAGGTTGGACAGCAGGTTGACCTTCTCACGCTCCATCTGAGAGAAAACAGGAAAGCGTTAGACTTTCTGCACAGTACTTTTACCCTTTTTTTGTCATTTGTTTTTACGTAACCTACCGATGAAGGACGGCTTATAAAGGCAGATAATATTAAATCAGGGGATTATCTATCAGGTGTTAACCTATACACTATCAGGAAGGTTTAGCCAAGCTATGCGCGGCAAACTGCCCCCTTAGCTCAGCATCGGAGTCCGGATGTCCTTGACAAGTTGCTGGACTTAGTTCAGCTCAGCTGAGGCATGCACCCTGTTGGGCTCATCTTACACACATGTACACAGCTGTGCTTGGATCAGCACTCAGCTATTTCAGAGGCTGCTCTTTCAATAATATGCAAGCATCATTGTCATGCTAATGTTGGTATAACATTTATAAGTGCACAATACAGGACAAGGGCTGATATTTGAAGGAGGCAGCTTGCAAAGTTGAAGAAAAAGCTATTCTAGCACATGAATGAGGTGTTACAGACTCCATATATCAAACAATGCACAGCTAATAGATAAAATGATCCTGGAATTTTTGGAATCCTGATGTCATGCAGAGGAACAGAACAGTTTCCAATGCAGGAGGGAAAAAAACTTAAATCTGCTAAACTATCACCATTCACAGGTTCACAGGACTTTCTGGTGACCGCGGTGCGATCAGGCGCGACCTTGGACTCGTGTGGTGATAAGCAAGCAGATGGCCGGCCCTCTGGTGCCGCCACCCGCTGCCTTGAGGACCCAGCAGAGCCCCGGGGATATGTGTCTCTCTCCAGATTAATTTTGCTGTAATGGGATTTAGATGCCTGCAGCAGACTGGGGCAGGATACAGTAAAACACTAAACTGTAAGACACAACTTCCACTCCACCACATCTCTAAATATGCATTTGAGAATCTGTTATGGGTGCAATAAAATACAACAGTTCTTTAAAAAAAATCAACATTTAGTGGTCATTTAAGCTATTTTGCAATACACTGTTTTCTAGGAACACCAAATAATAAAAAGAGTGATTTATAACACTTAACCCGTAACATCGGAACCATGTTTTCATGGTGGGAAGTAACACAAACCTGCATGAGCTGCTGTTTGAGCTTCTGGATCTCTGAGATGTTAAGTTCACTGAGCAGGTCATCAACGAGGCTCGGCGCAGGACAGAACAGATCCTCTTTCTTGGGTGTGGAGATGCGGTTGTCATCTGCGATGGCGTTGACCAGTTTCATGAAACCATTCTCATATCCAAGGAGAGCCTCGTCGTTGTTTGGCTCCGTGGCGGCATCGTCGCTGAACTTGAGGCCGTCCAGAGAAATGCTGAGAAGATTGAAGAGCAAAAAAAAATAACGAGGGAACAATGAACTGCTTGAACTGTGAATGCTGAAATCTAGGAGCAAGTTGTTTGTGTTTATGTACCTGTGGTACAGAGTGTCTCCGATGTTCATGTAGTGGGACAGTTCTTTCCTCAGGGAAGCCTTCAGCTCACGCTCAGTTTTGATGGTCTCCAGGGCCTCGCTCAGCTGACGTTCGGCGATCTCTTTCAGACGGATGGCATCCTCCAACTGGCTGTTAAGGAACTGAGTGTCTTCCTCCAGACGACGGATTTCATGCTTCAAACCCTCAAACTCCACCTGGATGCAGAGGAGAAGCAACAGTTAGGAATTTCAAAACAACATACATAAAGAAGCATGCTCAAAACTAATTACTATGTGTACCTAAATTCTTCACATATATTATTCAAGTTGTGTTGCTCGGTCTTGAATTGGCTTCCTAAATATGAGTTCTTTTGATGAAAATGTAACACAATCATAAGGGAATATCAGGAGATGGGACTGTTCAAACACCCTTGGCTGTGTTAAACGCGTGTGGGAAGTGTTTTGAATCTTTGATAATTGAAAACTGTTTAACACTGAAGACTACATAGCAGCTTAAGGCAAGTGGAAAAAACAGAAAGCTGCTCATCTCTTTTTTTTAAAGAGGGTATATTTATAGTGAAATGAAGTCCCATTAAAAAAAAAAGGGTCGACTCAGAGCCCATGTGTGTGGGATAGAGCTTTTCTTGGCAACATAAAAATACGGTACATTTGCACAAGTCTCTTGATAACTGTTCTTGGGAGAGATCCCCGAAGCAACAATTTTAATTAAAACCTACTGATAATAACCAGCAGCAATGGCGGAATTACCACTAAGAGGGATGTTTTGTTTTTCTTCTCATTTGGACCTAAAATCACCATTTACATGCTCAGGACTGCACCATCCTCACCTGACTCTGTTTGAGCACGGACACTTGCTTCTGCAGCGAGATGTTCTCCTCTTCCAGCTCGCTGTAGTCCTGCAGCAGCCGAGTCTCCCGGAACTTGTACTCCTTGATGTCATCGCGCAGCTGGTTCCTCTGGAGCTCCACCACCTGGCTGTTCTGCAGGGCCAAACACACAAAGAACAGAGATGAGCTGTCAGTGAACCATACTCACAGATTTCCAATTGAATGGGCGAAAGATGGCGGTTTACTGATTGACCGACTGATTGATTGACTGATTGGATTGTTGCTTTCGTGTAACCGTTTGTGTCACTTCACCTCTCTAATTCTCTAAATCTTGCTAAATAATACAGGGTTCCCATCTGGCTGCACCAAACGTGTTGGAGACGGGGCTGCCAGGTGTCTCTCTGGGCAGCGGGCCACAAGTGTCCTTGCCCGCTGGTTGTGATGAAGGGATTAAAACCTTCTATTTCTTTCTCAGGGACAGGCATTCAGTGGGGGAGAAGCTCTGTAATGGTGTCATTTTCAAAATGGGAGTCCCATTAGGATTAATTTTATGTATCAGAGGGCTATTCAGGGTGAGAGAGAAAATAGCTGAAACAAAAAGTAGTGTCTGAAATGCTCAGAGCTTCCACTACTGTGATATCCAGTAACATGTAATACAAGTGCTAAGTATTGGATCCTAAATCTGATGTTAGCTAGTGGTGTTATCACCAGAAGTATGGCAGAATTTACATATTTACATGTGCGCATCCCTGAAAGGGCGAGCATATGGGCAGGATTTTCTGTGTGTGGGTATGCATATAAGTCGAGAGATGAACTAATACCAGAGAGACAATTAACCTCCCAATCCGTTTACCAGTTGGCCCTTTCTCTCACGCCATCTCCGCGCAGCCACATCACAATCCCTGCTCTCAGATCCCTCAGCGACTGCAAGTCACTCCTGAGAGGCTTTCACTTTGCACACTTTCTCATCTCAGCCTTGCCTGGAGATTAAATACGCCGCAGTGGATCACTAAACTGAAATAAAGGGAATGAGCTGGTGATGACAGGATATCCTGATAGGTCAGTCCTTTGATGCCTTTCAGTGTAAAACAATGTCCTAGTCATGCAAAGATGTAACTGAGGACAGTTTAATTAAAACATATAAATTCTCAGTGATTCTTCACAGCATCTCGAAAACATGACTCATGAGACTTCAATGAAATTAGAAACTATTTCTTTCTTTTAATCTTTTAACAGTTTGAATTTTGTTGCTTATTGTCTAATTTATCAGAGAAAATAATGCACTAACATGTTGCTAACTACCTCCAGAGGAAGTATGCATGCTCTTCATTAATTCTGTGTTATAATTAAATGTTATGTGCAGAGCTACACGGAGTCTGTTGTTTGAAAAGGTATTAATATTCATGGCTTAGTGCGCATGTCTGATGAGCCTGGGTGTTTTCCCAGCAAAAGGCTTCCTGTCGCTGCATTCACTAAATAATGCATGAGCTAACAATACACATCAGTCTCGTTACCGAGCTTCTGTGCAGCAGCTCTGACTTTGGAAAGAACGCTGCACTAAAGCAAATATGAAAAAACTTAAATAGCATGGGAGTACTGAACGATATATACAATTAATTCATTATAACTGTGAATGTAACCTCATCATCAGAGTAATCTCTCTCTTTATTATAAAAAAAAACAGCTGTGCCAGCTGGCTGTAGGCTCTGCTTGTGATGGGGGATATGTGGCTCAGCTGGAGGGTGAGTCCCGTTCAGTCCGGATGAATAAAAGTTGCCACTGAGCAAGATTAAGAAGCTACTCCAATCTGATTAAAATGCACACACGGGTCATGACCTTTCCTCACCTCTGAATCCTCTGCTGCACTGAACCCCCCTCAGAGCCAAGGAGGCCATGTGTGCCCTGGCTGTAAAATCTAATCATTCTTAATTGGGAGAGGGAAATACGGCCCCTGGGGAATGTTTCTGGTGAATCTAAATATTGTGCGTGTGCCTGTAAAAACAGGGATGGGATCCTTTTTAAGGAAAATCTGGTGACACCGACAGAGAAGTCACTCATGAGGTCAATTGGCTGAAACTTCTGTCACCGCAAGGGACGTCTGGACAGCTGCCTCAACACGCCCACACACACACAGAAATGTGTGGCTTCTATGCAAAGTGGGTGGCAACATACAGTAAACGTGTTTGTTCTGCCACGCCGCAAAAACTCCAGCATGACACGTAATTAAAACAAAGAACCAGTGTGTGTATGTTCGTACTCCTGATGGGGCTTAATCAAATTATACCTTTCAAGTTGAACCAGCGGCAGCAAAAACAGCCACCTTCCATATGAACCGTGTGAACTGTCATCGTGGCTGAGCCCGTTTTAATCTCAACCTAACTCAAAATGGGTTTAAAGCCTCTATTTCATATGGAATTGACTCAATCGTCACAGTGGTAGATTATGATTTTTTTTAAATGCTTTGTTAAAGACTCCGTTAAAGACTTTGTTATATAAATAGAAATAATGATAATTGTGCCCATAACTCCAGATTGAACAAGATTATCCATTTTGAAAATAATATCCCAGAGCAGACTGTGTCTCTTGACCTCCATTTCACTCTACACCCTCCTCACTTTGCACTTCAGTAAAACGCACACATGCTTTCCAGCAGCATATCCCTGCAAAATGCAGAAGCTCCCAGATGGCATGGCAGAGTGCACACTCGCTCAACACTTTTATTTATTTATTTTTTCCACTGCTTTTTGCTAATATAGCCGACCTCCATTTTGCCGACCCTGACGGCGCCTCTATCTTCACCAGCATCCGTCTGCTTTTGCATCAGCCACAGCTGAATTCCTCCCACGTCCTGAGCTTTAGATCTGCTCGATGTGATACACTGAAGCAGACAGAGCAACCATGTTCCCCTCTGCTGAGAGATTGTTAGTGATAATGTGTCACGGGACATAACTTTGTTGATAAGGGAAGATAGAGTGTCCTACAGACTCTGCAGCAGGTCAAAGTCAAGTCAAATCTGACTACCAGGCCAAAGCCATCCCGTGATTACCTTCAGGAGAGGCCGGGATGGAATAGCTGATGCTCTGCAACTTTAAACAAAGCAAAGGAATAATGAACCCCGGGGGCATGGTGCTCATGTCAGAGCTAAGAAAGTGGGTGAAGGCAGATCTGCTTTTATCCTCCTCTGTGCTGCAAGCCCCTGTCATTCTATTCAGCCCGACCAGAATCCATTAACGAGCGAAAACACACCGAAGGTCAATGAAAGAGTTAAAAACGGAAGAGTGAAAGGAACCTTGTGAGTGAACGGATGGTGTTACTTTGTCCCATGCGTGACCGATGGAAGCCCACAGGGTGACAGTGCGGCTTCCTGCACTTAAAAGTGGATTTTAGGTCATTTGGATGAGAGAGGAGAAACGTGTTAACCCCCATTAGTGAGAGTGACTGTCTAGGCCTGCTGGTGTGTGTGTGTGTGTTATTATTGTTGATTTATTAGTATTCATTGATCTGGCATGTAAAACCCGCTTTAGTCCATCGAACTAGAGGCTTCATTGAAAAACAAGCCATTACTGGCATAATAAGGGATCAATGGAAACCTCCTGAATGTATTGTAGAAAGGCTCCCTGTGCATAGCCATCAATCTCCTGCACACGGCTGATGAGGCAGCCGTCTGAGGTGGGAGGAAGACGATATTACCTGGAGACTTTTGAGCTGACTGTGGATCAACATCCATCAGTGGAATGGTTTTATTCACATTTCTTCATCTCACGTTTGACCACTTCCTTTAGTCTCATTTTTTAAGGAGCATTTTTTGTTTCTTTCCCTACTAGCACAGAGAAAAGGTGATCTGTCTTGGCGTTGATGTCAAAAGAAATAATAAAGTAGTCGACATCAACACCCAAGAGCCCTCTGGGGCTCGGAGTCCTATTACATTAGCCTCATGGCGTCGGAAAATAATAAGAGGGAACAAAGAGCAAACCTCCTTGGCTCTATACCGCTCAACTCTGACCTTTCAACAATCAAGGTGAAGTTTCTGCACTGCTGCTGAAATGGCTCCTGCATCCATCTGCATGACTGTTTCACCACTGAAAACCTGAAACCTTATACTCCAGTTTCATCTGCGTAAAAGACAAACAATGCTCTCTGTTATAATGGGCTTCAACACCTCCCCTCCTACTCCCTTGTAAACATAGTCCATCTACACAGATGGCTCTTCCCACTTCGGTCAGGTGTTTAATCCAGCCAGTCAACACAGCATTTAGATTAGAGGTGGTTTTATGTCTGAGAGGTTTATGCACTGTTTCAATGAGGTGGGGAAAAAAATAGTTCTCACATTATGTTAAGTGGAAAGAAGGACATAAAAAAAGAAAAAGTAAATAAGACCAAGTGTAATTAATGTGTGAAAAATGGCCAAAACGATTGCATTATTTCAAGATAACAACAGCGTGTGAATGTGTTATGATGTCCAAAAACATCCTGGGTGACACAAACCCAGAAAAGGATTTATGCAGCAGTACTGAAGTGGAAACACTGTCTCCAAGTGAAAATAGCCTGAATTACGGCGATAACATTTCGAGGATTTTTATCCTCGGCTTTGCTAAATAATTTCCTGAGAGGCGGCTAGCGGGGCTCCCCATTCTGAGGCTAATGTGAGACATCATTGTAAGCACATTCCTCTCAAGACAGGAGATTGAATTTAATGAAGTCACGCCTGTTAGACAGCACCTCCTTACAATGTTACTGGCTCATTGTGGCAGTCTAATCCTATAGACCATGCCGCAGCAGTGAAATATGTCTTATCTGCGCTTTGGGCTAACATTTGTGTCTTTGAAATGCGAGTGGGCGTGTGCCCGGGAGGTTTAACTGTGGCATCGATCAAACAGAGATGTTGTGACTAAAACGTTTGGCTTAGAGTTTGAAATGATGAAACTCTTCTGTGATTGGTTTGTTAACACGGTCAAATTATGATTCCTATATGCTTTTTAAATGCTTTCATCTAAATGAGCTGCTTCCATGAAAGCTCTTTGATAAAATACATCATCTGCTTCTGGGATGAAATTTCCTTCTTTTCAAATCAGCACAAAAGGCTACAGTTGCTCTCTACTGTCTCTTGAATCACATGATTAAATTAAGAAATTCATTTACTCGCCTGATTCTACACAATTAGCCCTGCTATCTAAGAAAGCCAAAATTATCCACCTTTTACAAAGCATCCACTCTCATTAAGTCTCTCTCCTCCTCTAACGGGCTTTAGGCCTCCTTCTCTTCTTTTTGTACCGGTCTTTTCGGCCTCATACTCCGCCCTTTCTCCCATCCTGAGCTTGTGGGCTAATTTGAAATCCTGGAGACAAAGACTTCTTTCAGGCCTGTCGGTTGGGTCACAATGCCACCCTCAGTGCCCGGGCGTTCTCCATTTGACCCACACACACACTCCTCGCACCCACCAAAGTGCCATTGGAGGGGTGTCATTATCTCCCAAACACAGAGGCAATTTACACCCCAGACCCTTTTATCTGCCCAATTAGAGCATTCTAGCACCCACTGCAATGTAGCAGGAATGGCCCACATGCAGGCAAGCAGTGAACAAAAGCTGTACATGAGATCTACAGTAAAAACAGGATCCCCTTACTTAAAAATCCTTTCCAAAAACACCAGAAGTGAATAACCTCGGGTAGCAGATTAGAGAGGTGTAATGTGTTTGTAGAATCTAATCATGTTCAAGTTGAAACTTGATAAATGGCTGGCGGCTGCTGGTGAATTTATAAGCATGAAGCACATGCTCCATTTCCAAAACATGTCCGCCAAGGCACATCTGGCTTTTATAATACTCGACTTAAACAAACATAGATGAGCAGCAGCTGACCTAATTATGGTGGAATTTGGAGCTTTCCCAAACTTAATTCATTGTGAGGGACGTGCCATTTTTAAGTCTCATGCTAATCTGAGTAAGAAGCACTGCTGACATCTGTCTCAAAAAGTGACAGACTCGCAGAAAACAGCAATAAAGACTGCAGCTGTCTGCTGTATTAAGAAAAAGAGTTATTTTTTTCTTTTTAATTCCACTCCCCAGTTTTAACTGGACCTGCAGAAACACTCGGCTAAATCTGCTGTGCATAAACATGGGAATACAGGTTTAACAATCTCACAGGCAGAGAATTAAGCAAGAACATAAAAAGGATGCACTTAATACTGTACTGCAGAGTGTAAAGTCAGAAGCATAATATGAGCCTGAGCTTCATCCTCGTACTGCATTTGGACGGCAAGATATGCTCATATATTTAAAATAATTTTTTTTTTTTTATACTGTACTACTTTAAAAATGTGTTATTGTTAAATCATACCCAAGTGATGCAATACAAAAAAAATTGCTCCATTTTTCTGTCCCCTCTTTTCTAATGAAGGAAAACTCCTCAAACAAGTTGCTACTTCAACCCCCATCTTCATTACTTTGACTCTCCTGTCAAGGGAGCATTGACCCCAGCATCAAAGAAACCTCTAAAGGTGAGAGGCTTCTCTGTTCATCTCTTCATGTCTTTCTGTCTTTGCGTCAAACAAAACATCTCCTGATGCCATTTCAACATGTCCTGCTCTCTTGTTAAAACAGAGTCCTTGCTACAAGTGGCATCACACACACCACTGCACATACAGTACATAACCACTGGCAAAGACACAAGCCACGCTGTCTCTTCTAATAAGGTCAATTAGCTGTGAATATATGGAAATAGCAGCCATGAAGGAGGTCAAACATTGTCCAAAGTGGGGCACATAATGATGGTCTGAATTATATTTAGACAAGCTAGCAGTAATGTGCGTTCAGATTCACAGTAACGGCCTGGCCATCGCCCAAACAGGAACAGGCTTGTCTTTTTGTGTAATGCAACGTGTGGACCATGAGTTTGTGCCACTTTAAGATAGTGATTGATTAATTATTCATGTAGAATCCGGACATCTTATACAGGGGGAGAAATATTTCCCATAACACAGTCATTTTCCTGAACTGCAGCTCCACCCTGGATCTAAACAGGAGTGGAGATCAACACATTTGTGCTTGAAGGCAAGGTGTGTTTTTAATCGTTACAGTGTAGTACATCTTGTCTTAACATGGAAAAAACAGTTTGCAATCACACCCTGGATAATAAAATAAGTATCAGATATGTACTGTAGGTGCAGTCAGTATTTACAGCTCTATGTGTAAGTTGTTCTGAGGGCTTCGGATCATTATTTGACTAACAGAAAATGGAACTAATAAGAGGGGAAAATTGCAGTAATTTCCTCCTGACTAAAATGTGATGAATATCTACTTGCTTCTTGCAGATCCAGATAAGAAGCACTGGATGATTACATCAATAAACACACTTGTTCTGAATAGCTGCAAGCAAAAATGAACAGGCTAAACGTTATGTTTCAACTCAGAAGTGAGTTCATTTTCAAACTATTAACGTAAGCAGGCGAAAAATCCAACACAGAGTATCCTTGTGAGCAAAAGTAGTGCTATACTACACAGCTGTCTTATAGCAGCACTTGGAATCATCAGCTCAAGTCGGCCAAATATTACGAATGTAAAGAGTTTTAAGGAAAGAATAGTGGTGAGACTTTGATTCTGCATTTGCTCCTCTTACCTCTTTCATCTCCTGCGAGATGGCATTAAGGCGTTCATTCTCAGACTGGGTGTTGGTGAGGATGTTGCGTGTCTGTCGGAGCTCGGTCTGCAGCTCCAGGACTCTCTGCTCATAGTACGCTTCTTTACAGGCTGACTCCTGGATCAGAGACTCTTCACGACTCTCCCCGTCTGCTGCAACCTTCCTGTGGTTGGAATACGCTTGTCCAAAGGCCTGAAGATGCAGTGAAGAAAGAAAAGGCCTGCTGGTTAGTGGTTTATATTATTCACTGATTCTTGGCTAAACTCAGAGAGTAAACAGGACACTTTTGTTGGGGGTGTAATCATTGGATGAAAATTGACATTTTAACATTCAGAATTTTAGCTGACAAACATTTTCTTGTGATTCAGCCATTTTAAACAGGAAACTGATCCTTCCGACTAAGGTTTATCTGAGGACTGGGGATCAAAACCTCCAAAAACACTGCTGTCGCTCAGTGGAGATTATCAGTTAGGCTCCATCTGGGCTGCATCAGAGTGTCTTCCCCATCCCCCATCCTTTAGCTGCAGGATGTTGGCCTCCACTGCACGTGCTCTGCAGTGACTCCACAGATGGAAAAAGCAAACAGGAAAAGTAGAGCAAATGGACTAGTCTGAGTAATCGTGAGGGACCTGTTTTCCGATGCTCTTAATACCTCAGAGCGGGGTAAAGCAAGGGACGACCATGACATGAAATGATGAGGGGATGAACTTCATGAAGATTAAATAATCATGTTGGGCTTATAAACTCTGGTTCCTAGACTCTAGATCAGAAGGCAGTGGACATAAATCTGAGTGTTAATTATGAAACACTGTTTCATTATTATTATTATTAAAGTGTCATTTGCCTGCAGGTCAGTTGTAAAAAGAAAAAAAAGGACATCAACAAAAATTTGCGGCATCGGAATCTAGATTAAGCTACGCTTCCCTTTCCTGAAATAATCACCCTCCTGATCACAGATTTAATTTCTAATCCTGTAACCACCGGTGATCGAACTGAAACTCTGATTCTCATCTTGCCTCACAGGCTTGACTGCCGGCAGTAATCTGAAATCACCTGAGGAACTGATGCGACCTCATTTGCAGCTGCAATGCACTCATCCTTCTCTCTGACCAGCTACGCTGATAGACCTCACGTGACCCGCTGCTGCAGGATTTTCTCTCTTTGACTGAGTGTTGTATTAATCCTAGTAATTCCTTCCAAGAGAGGAAAAATAAAATGTGCTGTATTTTTATAAAAACTGACCTACTTGTAGAACTTGGAAGATTATGTGGATGTGTTAAACCAGTTAGGCTAAAGAGGAACCTGACATAATGCCTTGTGGGTGGCGGGTAGAATACCTCTCACATTCCAGTAAAGATGATGGTGAAAGCAGGAAGGTAGCATGGAGGGACAGATTAAATATGACAGTAAGGTACATATGCTTTCATCTATAAGCGTCTCTGTTAGTGTTGCCTCCATTTGCCAGCAAATTCTAATCGACTCACCTGTGTATGTGCAGAATTTCCAAAAGGAAACCACAATGTAATTAACATTGTAATTATGTCAAATTTAAACAGGTTTTTCTTTTAGTTTATTTTTTTTTCTTTTTCACTTTTACAAATGGTGATATCTAACCTTTTCGCACAATTAAATCAAATACAAACAAAGCCTACAAACTACAGTTCTAAATGTGATTGTTACTTGGTCCATCAAAATTAATAATATTTTGATAATATTTTAATAATATTTTAAACCACCCTCATGAAGTAGATTTCTTTCAAGTAAAGAATTGCTAAATCACCTTATCAGTATGAAAGATTTCTTTCCCATGTCTTATATTAGACATTTTGAGATTTTAGATTGTTGTAATCTCAACAGACATTTCTGGTCTGGCATTCAAAACACAAATGCTTATTCTCTCTTTTGAGTCAGCCAGCAGATTCATGTTAAAAAAAAAGAAAACACAATTCCTAGCGAACCTGCCTTTCTCTTTTCGATAATAAAAAGTGATTGTGATACTGTAGGGGGTGCTCCGTTATCAAAACTACAATCAAGGCTGAAATGATTATTGAATGATAATCCAAGTGCTCTGCAACAAACAACTGCTGTTTGTTGCTCCAGATAACACAACCAGTTAAATACCTCTCATGCCTCCCCCATCCGTCCTCAAACCCAAAACTGCATCATCAATCAGCAAGAGGTAGAATTTGATTAAAAAGTCATTACGAGAGACGGGATTAACCCAATCAGAAATCAAGGGAATCCCATCATTATCATCATGATGAGTTGGTTCGGAGGGCACGATCAATCCAATCTTAAGAGAGCTGTCCTTCAAACAAACAGAGCCCCCAGCCAGAATCCACTGACCCATTGACTTAAATCTTAGCTCCCCACGCACGGGTTTAGGCTACTTTGGGGAGGGGGGTTATATTGAGGCAGCACGCGACCAAGCCTGTAATCTCACAGTGAGCGGCCTACTCAATCTATAATTCATCTTTAGCCAGCCATATGCTGCAGTTTTGTTTTTTTTTTTACATTGGACATGCGAGCATGGATTATTAATCTCCTGTAAAGCTAATCAAAGGCAGGAATTTAGTTATTAGTGTGTTGTTCGGGATGAAATTCCTAACTGACAACTATGGTTGAAGTGAGAAAGAAGTCAGTATTGTAGAAGCTTTTTTCCCATCGCGGAGCACAATGCCAGACTTTTATGGGAGGTTAAAAATCCTGCTGGGCTGGATTTTTTTATGGTAGGCTGTCATTCAGATACCAGAGTAATCATTAAACTTCATGAGACTGAGGAGCTGATTAATGAGTCCAGTCGACTTAGATTGAAGCTTCTTTTCCCACCCAAACATTTCACACTCTATAAAAGCTTCTCCAAATCAAACAAAACAAAAGTTGTACGGCTGCATTGATACAGACCATTTAAACTGAAGCAACTGCTCTTATTCTTGCATTTTTAGTGTTGGGTTACTTCAAAACACTGGTTTTTCTGGCAATGATTTATCTTGTACAATGGTAAACCTGCAAACAAAGACTAAATGTTGCTATGAATGAACAATGACTGCTTGTATGAGTAAAACACATGCTGGAGCATGGTGTGTTCACTGCACTGTCCCCTAATCTGACCAAGGACACAACCTTCACCAGCAACGTGCTGATTAGAAGGTGAGAGCACATCAGGACTCAAAGTTGATTGCCACCTCGCTGTTTTATGATCCCTGCTCGGAAATTATGTGCAAATGCTTCTGAAAGCTGCAGCTCGATGCTAATGTGCGACACCTCACACAGTGCAGAGTTTAAAGCAGAGAAATGTCAGGTCACCAAGTTCATTCAGGTTCTTTCTCAACTCTCAAGGCTTTTGCACACATTTCAACAATCCGTTGAGTGAAAAAAAAAGGGAGATGGGCTTTGAGTCTTGGACAGACAGCAAACCGATCGATGCAGCCGGTCTCAGAGGCGCTGCAGAGCCCACATAGAAAATTCTATTTTCAGTCCCCCTTTTGTTGGCAAAGAAGTGTTTTTGTGGCATGCAGTCAGAATGCCAAAAGGTATTCTTAAGATTATTTTACTGGAGTGGAGAGTAAAGACAATGATAACATAGAGTTTATAAAACTGAGAAAACAAGCAGACTGCTAATTCAGTACCAAACCAGACAAACAGAAGCCGCATTAATCCTATGAGAAATAAATCCAATTATTTCATCCGCTGATTGAAGACTTGGGAAAACTTCTAATAAAACAGTACTTTTGGCGGTTTTTATCAGTCAAATAAGGCCTAAAAATAAACTAACGACATATTAGCTGATAGGCCAGAACAACATTTGATACGGTAATCTACAAGATTTGTAGACCAGAGTGTGGGCTGACGCTGAACAGAGATTTCTATGAGAGCCCAGTTTGAAGGCTCAACAATAACGCTGTGTCTTTTAGTCCTGTTTAGTTACTCATACACAGAAGACCAACATGCTGGAGTTGACCTTGGATTCCAAAGCAGTGATTCAGCATCGCTGGAGGCTGGTCAGTGTTGCGGTCGTCATTGCAGAGGAAGAGAGGCGGAGCACGAAGAGCACAGCACAAACTATCTCACAGTGAATGGGCCGTTTTTCCTTGTGAGTCACAGCTCACGTGGAGTGGCAGTTTGTGATGACAAACAGATGCACTTATCACTCTCCCTCTTTCTTTTTACCTTTTGCCCCACTCATGGGTCAATGTGCAAACAGTAACTTTATAAAGACAAATTGCTTTGAGCTGTTAGTTGATTCTATATTTAGCCGCCCGCTATCAACTGCTCAATACAAAACTCTTGAGGCGTTTGGTTAAAATGCATCCGGTGAGCCCGTGGCCTCCATTAACACATATGTATAACTTACCCACTACAGGGTGACCCACTACTCCACACATTTCATTTGTCTAGGAGATAAAAGCCCTTTTTAGTGCCAACTGGCTGCGTAAACCACGTCACGTAGCAGTACGGCACATTTAGTGAGAACATGTTGCCGATGTACATGACATTTCATTTAATGAGTAACATAGTAGCTAATTATTTACTCCAAAACTCTCTCTGCAGAGGGGGATGCGTGGAAATGAAAACGCTTTAATCCTTTAACGAATCCATGGGGGCTGTGATTAGCCCTCCGCTGCTGTCATGCAGTATAGTGCTAATCTCCCTCCTGCTGCACTGACAGCTCTCACCACATCAGCAATTTCAACCTCAAAAACATATTTCTGCAAAGCTTCAAAATGATCCGAGCCCTTATAGATGATGGAGAGCGGCAATCAAATCTAAGAGTGGACATGTATGCAGAGTGTTGTCAGGATGAGAAAGAAGGAGAGGAAGGCAGGAAGGCGAGAGAAATGCTAACCAGAGGCAGAGATTTCCTGGCGAAGAGCCACATTGATTCCCTGCACGGCAGTGAACCGTTGGGCTATTATTCACACACGGGCCTGGGCAATTTCACACACGCACATGCACGCACACACCATTTACCATTCTACCAGTGTGCCCTACAGTCAGCCGTACTGCAGCACCTGGTTCCCTCCATGCTGAGGCTTGTCCTTCCATCTGAGAAAGTAGGAGGTGAGTGCTCCAGTCTCATAGGGGCTCCACCCGCTGCATGTACTTCATGTTATTGTCACAAATACACAATGCAGTGGATGGTTATGGCAAGGAATACTAAGCAGAAAATGGAAGCCAACAGAGGTCAGAAAAAACCTTGGAAAAAAAAAGATTTTGCCTGGAGTCAGGTGGTGTAACATTATATTTTTATCATGAGACTCAGAGGGCAGGAACTTTCTTAAAGAAAGAAACATGAGGCTGCACCAGACTGTGGATCTACTGCAGGCAGGGAAGGAGAGAATATGAGAGGGGATGTTGGTACTGGGAGATGGTATGTGCATGTGATTAATGCACACACATGCATGCACACACTTAGGCCCTGTGAGTGTTGCACTAATCAGACTCATGAGGCTCTTTACACGGCTGAGTTAAGGACTCATTCCTCAACCAGGAAAAATATCAAAATAGCATAATTGGGCTGCGGGAGCTCCGTGCTTCTCTCTGCTTAGAGAAGCCTGTAATTATTAAGCACTAGTTAGCGCTTTCAACAGATGCAGCTGGGGAATACTACATTTCATATTCTACTCTGACTTCACAAGTCGGCATTAAAGATTCTGTGTGAAGTCTTAGATCAGACTCCATGTTCAAACATATTCTTCATTCAATTACAAGGACTGTATCTATGAAAAATGGTTCTTCTTTACAAGAGGTGACCCTTGCAAAGGGAGGACAACCCACCATTAGAAGATTGTGTTTCAGGCTAAAGGCTTCAAGTTGTTGGTGTTTAAGTAGAGGCTCCTGTTATTACAAGGTAAAAATAGTCATTATGCCCACAACAAAAACAGTGACTTGAAACATCTGTCTGAAGTTTTATGAATTTTTCGGCCTTCACTCTAATAATATATACAAGAAAGACACATTATAGATAATAGACAATGTAGTACAATTAGAAATTACAGACAGTAAATAAAGTTTCACTTTCAACATTTAGAGAGTAAATAGACTCTGATACAGTCAAACTTTTTCTGAGGTTTGCCTTGACTTTGCTTAGTGTTTTTGCTTCTGCTTCATAAAGAATTGATTGTAGTATCTTGTTTAAACTTCTTCTTTTGTCTACGTTTCGTAGGAGTCAATCATGAGGAAGCATCTGTTTATCCTGAACTCTTGGTTGTGCCGATTGTTCAGCTCCCAAATCTGCTACAGTAAGGAGGAAAAAGCCCCCCGGGTCTCAGGGGTGAGTAGCAATTCAATAGCCTCCTCGACACAGCCCCACCAAATTGGCGTCTGAGCTGAAATCTGGTTTCTTTAGCATTGTTCGTGTTGCTGCAGAGCGCTCTGACAGCAGCAGCTCTGCATTGACAACCTGCATCATTAGCAATGCAAAGACAGCCTTATCTCTGCCTGGCTGTTGTCGCCCCGCCGGTTCCCCTTTCTGTATCCCAATCTGCCTGGATGAGATCTCCCAGGTCCACGCGCCTGCACCCCAGGGGAGGAGATGTTGTTATGGTTACTAGGCCAATTACTGTGACAGAGCGAGGCGTTGAGTTTAGGGGAGGCAAAGGATGCTCCTGACACAGATGGCTCAGCAAGCACAACCTGCTCTCCCTCCTCGTACTCTGGCAGCGGTCCTCAGCCATTCCCAACTCCTCCTCAGTATGAGATTAGCATCCACAAAGATAATGCTGGTCTCAGGCTGCTTTGAAGCCATTTCTTCTTTATTCTGCCCCCTGTCTGCTCTATGATAAAGCACTACAATAAACAACATAATAACAATTTTTTTTTCTGTGGCTCTTCAGACTATTTCCCCAAAGACTTAACTCCCTGAGGAACCTTTCAATATGATCTCCACAGCTGAACAGCATTTGATTATAAGGGGCATAAATAACCGAGTTGGGGAACAGCTAGGTCTGCACACACGCACACACACATACAGATTTGTGAACACAAGAACAAGACAAGATTGAACTCCTGTGCACAGTGAAATATATATATTTTTAGTGGTTGGAGGAGCCTTTGCCACTGAGGCTCACTGGACTAATGTTTTATAAAAGATCCTAATGCATTTCCCGGCATCGTCTCTTCCGTGAGTGGCGAGACATGTCTAATCAATCAGAGCGAAGCCCTGATGGGATGGGGGAAGGAAAGCTGAAACTTGATTTGCCTTTCCTACTATTTTTTTATTTTCAACATGCCATTTATATTGTCACTTAAACATAATGATTTATTACTCCAGATTCACTTCATCACCTCCACCAAAGTAAGTTATACCTCAGCCTTGCCGTCCGATGTCCATCTTTTATGCCCTCACTTATCTCTCCACTCCAGAACAGAGAAGATAGTCTCCCGGGATGGGGTCCTGCAATCCACCCGGCCAGACGCAGCATAATGACCTCCCTTACCCAATTAATCAAATTGCAAATGGGATTATGTGCACATTTACAGTATCCATCAGTAACCTCAGGTCACGGAGGCGAGTCTTACATATTTAGCTAACAATAAGGCAGGGGCACTTGATGAACCCAACACCACTGTATACATAATGAAATATACATTTGTTTTAAGCACAATAAATCCCATATAATTCAAAATCTATTTACAGCAAACAAATTCAGGTTTTTTAGCAACAGTGCGTTAAAGTAACGGAAACAAATGAACATACGATCAATTGAAATCTATTGTCTTTAAGTTCATGTTAAACATATTTGTTCAGCAAAGCCCAAATAACAACTGGATTACGCATCAGTTCTCAGGCTATGATGATGCAGAAATATAGCTGCGTCGCCTTTTAAACTCATTAAGCCAGCTGATGGGAGGAAATGCCTATTTGTCTCCCTTCTAAAAAAAACAGAACAAGCTGGTTCCCACAGGAAATCCCTGCACTGCCCAGTACCCCTCCCTCAAAACCTATTTCCCTGTCTGCTTTCCACGTTTCTTAAGGACCCCCGAGAGTCTGGCAGACATCCAATTAAAACTCACCTCCCTTTTATGTCTCCAACCCCAAACTTTAATGTAGTTATTGCTGCACAGCCAGCCCCTGCCCAACTTCTTCCCCTCCATTAACTCTTTTCCTACTCTCTTCTGATCAGTCATGCCTGAGGCGTTCAAAGTGTGGGCTCCATAAAACGTGGGTATGGCACTCTGTGACGTGGGGGACCCAGACCTACTGGTCTATTTACAATAGGGGCCTGGGTAGAGGGGAGAAATGAGGGGGAAGGGAGAAAAGTGGCAGCTAGTGAGTATGATGTACTGACTGTAGACATGCTTCTGTTCTGAAGACACAGTGGTGTTAAAGCACAAGGGGGCCCCCCGGGTGAAGGAAAGAACCCTTTGAAATTGCGTTTGCTAATGTTTGAATAGATGGCCTAATAAAATAAAAAAGAGATGTGCTTTTAGAATCTGCCCTCTGGTTTAATTAATTTAAGTAAGATAGGAGGCACCGCTCTGCAAGTCAGCGAATAACAACAGTATGATGAGTGGACCATGCGGAATTTCAGAGGAACCAGAGAAGGGTGTGCCAGAATTTAATTATGTCATCAGATAGTACTATCTGTTTACATCTTGCGCTCTTCATGTACTGCTTTTAACAAAAGCTGCCTATAGGATGCAGCTGCAGAGAAGGAAAATGCAAACAAAACTCCTCTTCAGAGGCAGCATTTGGGTGGAGAATGTCAAACCCTTCAGATGTTAGTCTATAAGTAGGGGCGGAGCTGGAGCACACACACCATCTGTCTACTTACTGCTACCCCAAATCTATTCCTTCTGGTCATACGCCTGGAGTGTGCGCCACCATTTCTTATTGTTTTTTTCAGGAACAGTGAACAGTTCCATGCTTAAAAATGTCCCTTAACCAGTACGTCTGAATGTGCTCTACACGAGTCAAAGCCACTGAAGCTTCCTCATATGTAGAAGTTTCATTTCAGGGAATATTTAGCAGGACACCAACAATGACCCAAGTCTGGCCTCTTGCTGTGTTGAGCTCAAGGGCTTCTGATTATATTATAGTTAAACTGTTTCCAGTGCAGGAAATCTTTCTTTTAATGAACAAGCAGATTTGATAAAAACAAAAACAAAAAAAACATTTTGCTCTCATTTAGAAAACCTAAACCTTCTTAGTGCCCACTGAAGAGGTCTTTGCGGATGAACCACATGCGGTCACTTCCTCTAATCTGTTCAAAAAGAGATACGACCATATTTCATACACTTCTATAAAAAGGCTTCGCAAGTAAACAGGAAGCGTAGCTGGGGGGCAGGGGATGTGAACTCTGGCTTTGTTACAATAGGAGGAAGAAGAATGATTTGATGGAGACTCAGCACAGTCCTTGTGATTAAGTTAAGATTTTTGACAAGACTCAGTCTCAAACAAAGCTGTAAACAACCCTTAGAGGCCTTTAGTGTGTTTTGTATGAGGGGACCATTGTGTGTCAGCTATGTTGTTTAGGCTCTGCGGCTTGTGGGCAATCTGATACAAGGCACTGACTTTACCTACAGGCTCTTTTTAAGGAATGATGTAGGCGAGGTTTCTAACAGTCTAAAACGTATGTGTTACCACATGCGCAGCTGACTCATCTTTTTACATAAGACAGCACAGTAATCAATGAGCAGAGACTCCCCAGGCCTCAAGCTAACAGGACCGTCTCTTTTAGAAGTAGAATAGAGTATCTATAGATAGAGTATCTACAGTATTATGTTTTGGAAGTCCTTTTCCTTTTCTTTGTGTCTGTGTGAGTGTATGTGAGTTTGTGTGTGTGAAAGAAATTTTATTTGTTTTTATATTGTTGTGTGACGGGTCTTTTAATTCTCTTTTATGCACATTGTTTTTAAAATGTGAAGCACTTTGAGTTGCCCTGGCCTGGAAGGTGCTTTATAAATAAATAGGGCTGGGCAATAAATCGATTTTATCGATAAATCAAATTTGCTATTAATGAGGATTTAATTTTTTGAAAATCGAGATTTTCTTAGCCGGAAAAATTTTGCAGACGTTTCCTTCTCTCACCTGTCCAACTGTGTGCGTGAAAGTTATATTTTCATTATTTACAGTGGCAGGGCCTGTTTCACAACTTAAAATATCTTCACTTTGAATTTAGGTCAACTTCCTGAATGGGTGATTGAAATAAAAGCATGTTTTCCCATAAAATATAATATTTGTGATCTGTTTTAAAGAAAAATACAGGAAGATTAAAGAAAATAGATTAAAATAGAAAATCGGATTTGGTTTTAAAAAAATCCGAGATTTTATTTTTTGGCCATATCGCCCAGCCCTATAAATAAATTTGAATTTGAATCTACCACAACACAATACAGAACATGACATCTGGAGTTACCAAATGCTTAAAAAGTAAGGTAGCAAACCTACAGAGGACAGAGATTACACTGCTACTAAAACATTAAAGAATTAATAGAAAAATATTAAATGATAACTTTTTGTTAATTAAATAATGAAATGATTTAATTGGCTCTTGAAAGTATGAAATGTGAGCCAAGTGACACAACTAAACTACTAACAATGAACTGGGCGTGTGGACGGGATAAGTAACAGTGTTTCTGTCACATCCAGCTCAGGCCCCTGCATTCACACTGCCCTCTTTGTTCACAGATTTGTGGCCGTTTATATGCGATTCAGAAGGAGAACTGGGCACCAATCTTTGCCTGAATGAACCTGGTTGTATTGTCTGAGGCACACAGTCATTACTACAGCCTAGTCCTCAACTTCTAGCCTGGACCCCTGCCTGATCTAGTCCAAGTAGTCGGTAATTGGATTAGTTGCAGAATCATGACCCTGCTGGGCTGCCATAATGCTTCACTACATATACTTCTGACTTGTGTGATTGCTCATATAGTCATTAAAGGAGTATTCCGAAGAAGAAAGTTGGCTTTTATCAAAGCTATTAGCTCTACTTAATGCTAATCTGCCATACTTCCTGTATGTGGCACACACTTCCTGTGCACTTCGTATATGCGGCACAGTGATGCATTTCAAATTAAACTTCATAAATCTGTGATTATTTTCCATTTAAACTGGACGACTCCTCCATTCTTTAAATATGAAGAAGCCCAGATAACATCCCAGATAATCCAAAGAAAGTATTCACTCAGTCAGAAGGTGTGCAGGGAAACAAAAAAACTGCAGCATAGCTGCCCTGAGGACCAGAGTGCCCCCCTTGAACTATAGTCTGGAAAGCTCAAACATCCATCCACTAATGCTCCATGATAAACATGGCCTCCCTAACTGTGTCGGTGTGTTGATGGTATTTGTTAATGAGTCAAGGACAAAAGCGTTTTAAATCATTCTGGATTAGCAGTGGGCCATTTCACCTAAAGTAGATGAAATTATTCTTTTATTACACTGTAATACCTGATGTTAGTCCTTCTGTAACATGGCAGGCAACTTGTCAGTGTGACTGGCTTTTGTGGATAAACCAGGGTGCAGACCATCCGGGAACCTTAACCCATATGCTGAAAATATGTTTGTCTACTCATAAAGTTGGTTGTTTTTGCAAGAACATTACAGAGACTGAGATTATTTAGTCATCCAGACCTGGCAGCAGCTAGAACAGACTGCTGGTTTGGCAGCCACTGCAGTAGGCTAATGGAGCAGACACAGGCGAACAGAGCACCTGTCAGCCTCTGTGCAGCATTACCCCAAAAAACACATACCTGTCCAACACTATGGAAGCTGCTAATAAGCGTGGCAGGGCCTGGCAGACTCCCAGACTGCCATAAGCCCTGCACAGAGGCTGGGATTCATCCTCTTATGGCCAGAGGGTAGGGGATTTGGGACTTTATTTAGTGCCATTTAGAAAAGATTACCCCTTAACTGCAGCCTCGCCATTCGGCAAATTAAATCAGGAGTAAAAGGGCAGATAAGAATACCACAAACAATACTGAACAATTTAGCATATAATAATAATAGTGTAAATAATAATACGCGTTTACATTGGGTCCACTATTCATCCACATCTCCTTCATACTTGGTAATGGTAAGCTACATGTATAGCCACAGCTGCCCTGGGGCAGACTGACAGAAATGTGGCAGTCAATGCGTGCCAACAGCTTCTCCAACCACAACCGAAAAATCCATGAACATTCATGAACCAGCAATGCCAACACTGGACATTGGATAACATATGTTGCACATAAAGGGACAAAGTTCAAAAGCCGCCTTGGAAAAACGACTAACTAGACTAGAAAGGGCGTACAGAAAACCTTTAGAAAGGCAGAAAGTTACTGAGTAGCTGGGTTTGTACTAAAAGCGTGGCTGAAATGAAGAAATAAAGGTCCTTTTTGAAAGTGAGAGACAAATAGCTGGTGATGAAACAGATCGGTGTAGCAATTCCATTAATGCTCACTGACTTTATTTACGAGTCGTCATATAAAAGAGCAGATGGGTTTTGTGTCCTCCTCGTATTTTGTACCGACATCCAATCAACATCCGACTCATAACAACACAGAAAAGTCTGGCTTTGTTTCAGAACACTGGCATATATCCTTTAGTGGTTTGGCATTTTAAAAAGGGACAAAAGGAGAATCCTTTCAAAATTAACCACAATGGAGCGCCTCTCTCAGTCTTCCCTTTGTCCTGTGCTGTGTTCTGCAGCTTTTTAAACTTCTCTACATCTGTGACACTCAAGACCAGTTAACCCCAGTGGGTTAAAACTTACAATGGGTCAGAAAGCCAAACAGAGCCCTGGTTTGACTGAACTTAAGGATATTTTGTGTATTACCCATCTGCCAGTTCACTGAATGGTAGACCTGTGAGGGGAGGAAATGGGTCTATGTGGGACTAAAGGACTTCAGTCTTGTTTCTAGTAGTAGACACAGGCAGCACAAGAAGGACCAAATGAACCCAAGGCCTGTGTTTATGCCTCAAAAGAAAGAACCAGTGTCAGAAAACGAATAAATAAAAACAGAAGATAATAGGTCTGTTTGTCTTTAGAGAGAGGATGATGCCTTTGTGGCCTTGAAACTCATCTCATGATATCCAGATAGACCTAGAAAAGGCAGGAGGACTACCCGTGTAGCCCAATGCAGCTACTTTAGCAAGATCTCTCTAGGTCACAGTGGCTTGAACATGACGCAGACATGGACAGCTGGGGGCCGGGTGTGGCACATGAAGTTATCCATGACAAGGAACATCACCTGCTGCAACGTACTACGACGCCATAAGCTGCTTTTCCTTATGACTGGAACTGTACTTTGCAATCTGGATGGCAGCTGGGTTAACGTTCACACCGCTAAGTCACACCTTAAATAGCAACCAGGCACACCGGCGGGTATCACCAGAGCAGGAAGGAGAATAAATGATGAGGAAAAGGGTGTATGATAGGCAGCACAAATGATCAAATGAGTCTCATTTAGGATGGTGAAGCAGATGGATGACTATCGGGTGCTGCAGAGAAGTGCTGGCAGGGGTCATTAGAGATTGGGAAGCATACCTGGTGCCAGCAGCCAAGAGGCAGACATAGCTGGAGAGTAGGGACGGGCATTACTAATCGGCAATGGACTGATCGATCGTTATGATTTTAATCGATTACATTATCTTTTAATCGATTAATCAAATGCATCTTTAGACTGGTGCTGAAGTTGTATGTAAGCACATATTTTCCAGTGTAACCATTGAAAGAGTCCCAATTAACTGCCACAAGAGATGTTCATATTGTTGTAAAAATCTTCATAAAGAAAACACTCTAGTTTTTTTCCACTTTTAATTTAAATATAGGCTATACATATCAGATTATAATATACAAGTGTTAATAATTAATAGATAATCTATCGTTAATTCTCCTGATAATTGATTAAGACAATTTAATCCAATACCCATCCCTACTGGAGAGCTTTGAAATGATAGATAAAGGGGAAACCCTGGCATCTGAAATGATGAAGAATGTTCAGTTTGGCTTGGCGTCGCTGCTTCCAGGTAACCACTTTGTGTGGAGCAGCTAAATCTTTGCTTATCCCACAGCGTTCCCACACAAACACACTCAGACGGCAGCACCTGCTGAGGAAGCAGAACGGCTGTTCAAATAAAGGCAATGAGTAGGGCTGTTACTAAGCAACAGCAATGGACAGAATTCCTCCATCTTCCTGCCTCATGTGCAGCGTAGGGGGTGTTAGGAGTGTGTGAGTATAAGCGTCCTACCCAAGTATGGGCAATGAGGTGAGAACTGGCTATATGACAGCAATTTGCTTGCTGCCATCATGTAATTTCTAATCAAGTGTTTATGTTCAGATGGATAGAGCGATGTGTGCGTGTTTGTGCATACCAGCAAGCAGGAGAAGTGGTTTAGGGTCAATTGATGGGATTCCGTGTTTGGCAACTCTGTAAATCTCCCAGACAATCTATTTAAGTCTGTTTGAGTCCTCCTAAAGAACAGGAATATCCAAACACTGCTGCCGTTAGTGTAAACAGTGTTTGTGTCCCCATGACAATGTGACATTTACACCTGACAGCACTTTTAACCATTTTGTGTGTTTTTGTCCCAGCTGCCAATGAACCAACAGGTCAGTCTGACCTACAAACCCTCCTCTCACATATGAACAAATACAGCATCTGGCTGTCGGGGTTTATAATATCTTGAATTCTAAGTTGTGTGTGAAAACTGAACATGAATAGAAGCTTTTCCTTTCACCCAGGCTTGTTTTAAGGGCTCATTTTTTTGTTGCTCTTGCCTGCTTAGCAGTCTCCAGACAATAAAGACGAGAGATGAGAGGAGAGATGTCGCAATGTGTTTGTGTTTCTCTCCTGATTGCATCTCTTCTGCCCTTCATGCAGAGACGGGCCTGGGGGTTGGGTGCTGGGATGGGGGAGGATAACTGTGGTCTTCTGAATGCCTGGACCGTAACCAACATAGTGTGTAGCAAAGGAAAGAAAAAAATCTCTTTCAGCAAACAGTTGGGCTTATTACATACATGGATGGCTGAGCTTTATTATAAGACACACAGATAAACAAGACTCTTTCGATTTTTTTCATTTCAATTCACCAACAATCCTACTTTTTTAACATTTTCTTCCGATTTGCTGCCATAGTTACTTTTTTTAGACTGTTATCTACCCCTTTTTAGTTTTCAGAGCTTTTCCCTGTCATTCCTTTGTGACAGAGCTGGATCATCAGCCAAGAATATCCATGAGAAAAAAGAAAAAAAAAAATCAAGCAGCAGTTGCTGAGACAGCCCAAAGACCTCCTCCTCTCATTCTAACAACCTCTAGGGAGGGGGCCACAGGAAGGCAGAGGCATGAGGGAGAAGCAGGGAGCTGGAAAACATCGCTACGTCTCTCAAAAACCCAAAGAGGCAATTATAATTTCTGGCCAGGAACAATCGGGGAATATGATGAAGTAAGCTTTCTCACCAACTATTGGCTGTTTTGCCTTGTAAGAGGCCACAGGGGAAGTTCCACATCAATGGAGGATGTGAGCAACTATGAGCAAGTCTTTGTCAAAGCTGGAATCCGCTTTTCTTTTTTTAGTCCCCCGTGACTTCATGTGGGCGCAGAAAGAATCAGAGGAGACCAGCAGCTGATGGGGCTATCTTTCTAACACCCCTCTAAAGTCACACTTCTATCCATCTAAATACCAGTAGAGTTATAAGCTGCTTCTCCAGTGAAGAAAATTGGAAACAGCGTGGTACGACGGGGGAAAATAAGTTGGACCATTGTTCGGGGAAAACAGGCACATCCTTTATCTGCCTCTGGAAGTCAGCTTTAACTATCAAGCTCTACATTCTTTCCATTCCCAGAGCGTTGTAACTCATCTGGCCTCTTCTGCAAGTTGTTTAATTTAAGCGGGAAGGTTCAAAATTCACACAAGCTCCCGCCCTTCCTAACTGAAGAAGAAATTCTTGTTCAGACTGACATCTAAAAACATCAACACCCACATGTCAGTGCTGAAAATGACCTCAGTGTTTGAAATAAAGGAACACAAAATGAGCCTATATACATGTTTTGCTCTGCTTTTTAAGCCCATGTCAATCAAATCAAAACAGTACAGATTAGAGCCTGTAGTCATTATCATGTAAACAGATGGCAAATCTACCTTCATGATTAAAGAAAACCATGTGGAAAGGGCAAGATGAGCTATCAGCCAGACAGTGGTCCTCAGGAAGACGCCTTTAAAAGTTTATAAATAAATAAATAAAGGTGGCAGTGCAGTGGGGGACAACCTGAGTATAGAGGGGGTGGGGATGAGGAGCAGCCCACCCGGGATCATGCATCCCCTCCTCAGTTTACAGTTTTGACCTTGTAGCATTAGAGGCAGATGAATCCTTATATTCTACAAGCAATTAAACCACGAAGATGACATAATCAATGCATTTGATAATTTAGTGTAACAACTAGTTTATTGAACGTATGGTTCGCAGGTCACTAAATCTTAAAATATATAATTTGGTAGAAAAATGATGTGAGATTTCTTATACAACCTACCTCTTTCAGTTGATCAAGCTCCTGTCTGACGGCCTCGTACTCGACCTCCAGGTCATCATACTGTTGTTTGAGCTGCTGCTTCTCCTCCAACACCGCCAGCCCGTACTCCGCTGCCTGGATCTTCTCGTTGGTGGTCTCGCTCAGCTCCCGGGAGAGACGCTCGATCTCCGCCCGTAGCCACTCCGGCCCGGCCTCCAGCAGCAGCATAGCTTCGGGATAGCCCTGCTCGTCCACGGACATGATCGGTACCGATGAAGATCAACCAACGTGCGTTAGTTGATCCACGACGAGAAGGTGTTGGGGGCGTCTCCAAGCGGTGTAACCTTGAAGAAGAAGCGGTTGCTCAAATTCGTCTGTATTTAAATTGCATGATTATGACGTCTTCGTTTCTCGTGGTCGGCCCGGTTTGTGTGGTCATGTAGATGACTCGGCTTGGTTTTCTTCATCAGCGGGCTTCGCTGTTATCTCTTAAAAATGCTCCATCGTTATGCGCTTTCCTCCCCTCTCTCCCCGGCTTATCGGAGCGACTGAGCCGGAGTCAGAGCACCATCTGCAAAGACAAGAGAAGGGATATGCTGTTTCCGGTTTTTCCTTTCAAAATAAATGTCCAGTTTTCTAAAATAGCCGTCGAGACCACGCATGAAATATACTTAAATTATTCAGTTTTGAAAAAAAAAAACAAAGTATATGTTTGAAAAAGTATTCTTAGAATGAAAAAACACGATAATTTCTCCAAATACTGTGAATTTTTTTGCTTTAGTTTGAAGGCAGCACAGCTTCCTTACTGGGAGTTGAACAGGCTTATTTCAAACCGCTCGACGAATGAGATGCCGACGCAATCAGCTGGGAAAGCGTCAGCCCTTCCGCAAGACTTTTTGGGAAATGTAGTCGTAATTGTGGCGCAAGAGGGGAACTGCAGACAACCGGTGTGAGAATGTAAACTCGTTTCCCATGAAGCTTTGAGACTTGCTTATGTGGAGTGCGGAAATCTTTCTACCAACAGGTTTGCTCTCATAGAAATAGATCGAACAGACAGGCTCCCTTACAGTTGTAGGCGTATATCTATCGCCATCTGTCGGAAAACTCCATCACTTAATCATTTTATATCTAACTACATTTTCTCACCAAATTTATGTAGCAATCGCACTGTTGATATCTAAACTGTGATAACTATTAGAATCTTTGAAATATTTGTGATATTAGCCTACAATACATTCACATTTTTATTATATCATTCAAAGCAACAATATAATTTTCCTGTGAGGGTTGATAAATAATTAAATCAACATAATATTGCATTATCAATCAGACAGACCAAATCTAATCAAATTACATTTTACTGGTTATTTTGCATGCAGGCATTTCAGTTATACCTCATCTTTATGCAATTGCTCAAGACAATTCAAAATGCAAAAAGCTATATTTTGATATACTTATTTATGTGTATGTCAAAGTGTGGTTTCTAAAGTTTTAATTTAAGATAAGGAGGACTTACATATTTCTATAGTCATATGTTTCACAACTTGATATATTTTATGTCAAATTTCTTATTTCATAATAAGCAAATAGATTGAATCCTACCATGTAGTCTGAACTTTTGAAATGGAGCTAATCAAGCTAAACAATGTTCTTTATTATGGAGTGTGCAGACGAAATCCAAGGCATCTGATAACTGTTTAAAGCAATTACACAACGACAGTAAAACGAGAGCAAAATATTCTAGCATAAAATTGACGTAATGATCAATATGCAATAAAGACAATAAATAAAGACAATAAAATGCATGGAGACACTAAATACAGCTAGCTAATTCTGTTATCACCATAATTAAATTAGAACCTGAGTAAATACGTGTGTAAAGTGTAAATATGAACAAATCTAATAATTTATTCTGTCGAATTTTACTTCAGCATTTTTGCTTTGCATCCAGATTACTGTCTCTGCAGTCTCTTCCAATCCTCTAAAGATAAACTTAAGTCTTTTCTCGTTCACCTGAGGCTAACTAGCTTTAGCAAGGTTCCAGGTAAGCCAATAAGAAATCATTTGTTTGCTATGTCACAAAAGCTGTTCAATTTCTAGAAGCAAATTAGAGCTTATGTTCGCTGAAATAAGAAGTCCTCCAAACCCTCCCATTGAAAGAAGTCTTAGATTTATTTCCAACAAATTACATGTATATAATTATTCAAATAATTTGTCTATACATTTGGAATCAAGTCTGTTGGTCAGGTGGTAAATGATAATAAGTGTTAACAAAGACCAGAAAGCAATCTTAATGTAGGTTTAGTGTGAGATTTTGTTGAGTAGTGGGTACTCTATTTTATACCTGTGCATAATAAGATTAGTAGTCTAATCTGGGTGAAGTTAAGAATAGCCTGGTAGTCCCCCCAGAGCTGGAGCGTAAGAGAAGGAATCTGTCCATGGAGCTCTTAAGAAAAGCCTCAATCTCTGCTACTTTTCAACATACATCTATTGATTTGATCCCATATCTTTTTGACATAGATGAGCTCTCAGAAAGGAGTGCATGGGATCCGGGTGAGACAGACCTGAGTTGCACAACCCTTATTCACAGAGATAATCTGACACGGTTCAAGTCAGTCAGGTTACAGGATTGACTTCTCACAGAGCCAGAGAGGGAGAGACCACGTCAGAGCTCTGGAGCCTGGCGTCAGAAATGCTGCCAGCTGAAACTTTGAATCTTTTACATTCTGAGATAGTGACCGCAAGCATCTCATCTCAGCTGCTAAAGGTAAACCAATCTCTTTTGCTTTAGCTAATTTTATTTAGCTGTATTTATTATTTGACTGAATGTGTTGCTTTCCTTGTAGCTAAGTCAAGTTTTATTGTTTGGTGTGAAACTTATTTAAAGAGTGATGATTAATCTTGTACAATGATGAGACACTGAATTAAAACTAACTAGAATTTAAAATGAAATGGAATATAAATTGAAGGGAAAAAATCTTTATTTATCCCAGAGGGAATTTCAATGCTATTGTGTAAAAACCCAAACAAACATACAAAAAGCCCAAAATAAGTTTATTTGATATAGAAGAAGATTGTAATTTGTTACGGAGGTTGGTGACTGGACGCAAAAACGATATCCAGTACATTTACTACTTGCATTTGAACTTGAAGTCTTTCACTCAACACACTTTGAGGTTTCTTTACTGTGTTGTTTGGAGGATGTAAAGAAGTATCAATTATTTTCAGCAGCTTGTACTGAATCCTTTTCTGGACAATTGGCTCAAACAGCTCCAGTCATCTGCAGCACAGAACCAGACTTATTGATTAGTTTGTTTGGTCTCAAAGTGTCTGACTGTGATGCTGCTGCCCCAGCAGATGGTAGCAAAGCTGATTGAACTTTCCAAAACAGACTTACATAAGATTCGCAACATCTTGGTCCAGAGGTTGAATGATCTTAGCTTCCTTAGGAAGTAGAATCTGCTTTGTCCTTTCTTGTAGATTGCTTTTCTGCTGAAATTGATACATTGATATCTGAATTAGAGTTGCTTTATTGTCATTGAACCAGCTTCCTGGCACAATGAAATTTCCTCCAGTATAACCTGTTCAAGACAGGATCATGTAGACTGAGGCAACAGCCGCAGAGCAGCTGTGTATATGTAAGTGTATGTATATTATATTATATTATTAATGTTATAATTACCTATAGGGATTTATTATGCTAATCTTTAAAGGATTTTGATTAGTCTTTCATTGTTGCATGTTTTGTCATGAACAAAATGATCATTCAGCCTCAAACTGATTCCCTTCAAGAAAAAGTGATTACATGATCATTTACAAGAGCTTGATATTAATGAGGCAGCTGCACCCACAATCTAGTACTTGAGTTTAACTAGTCGTCTATTCTTTTGTATGTGACCAGATTCTGCTATGACTTTCAGCCTGAGCGAACGTTCATATGGCATTAAATGTGAAAGCAGGAGGTGGATCGCTGATGGAATATAGTAAGTTCAGATTATGAAAACTCTTTAATAAAATGGCCTTTTTAATGATTGAACACTAACTTGTTGGTCAGTGCCACCTGTGTTTTACCATACTGAAATTTTAACTTGAAATGCATTTTAAACATCCCAAAGGAGCATCTATTTTTACAATAATGCTCTCTTGACAGACTGGCAGAGCCAAGCAAGGATTAGACACTTCTTAACTATTTAGGTGTTAAAGTACAACCTAGATTTGACTGGGACTTTATGAAAACAGACAACAGTTGTGTATCTGATTTTTTTTCTTTTACAATATTTAAAATGTTAACTGTGAAACATCTGATCTAAAAACCTTAGTTGCATTTCAAAAATAAATTAATTGATTAAAAATGTAAGTAATGTTATAACTTTAAGGCATTTTGATTGTTTTATTAGTCTTATTTTCCTTCCTTTTTGTCCCTCTGTGTCAAATATAGTAAAAGCCCCAAGAGCAAAATACACAATAGTAGGGGAAGCTATACGATATGTCATACCTGGACATATGCAATGTTCAATTGGCTGTGGAGGGGAAACCTGCAAGTATGACAGTCCAAGTTACTGGACCGAAGACCAACAGGCCATAAAGGGCCTGTACTCATCCTGGTACTTGTTAGTTTAATCACATCTCCAAATAATCTCCATTAGCCTACTTGCATACATGCATTATGTGACACATGTCTCTATTTACCTGTTATTTTAGGATTACTGACCATCTTCTTGCCATGTCCAGACCTTCAACAGAAGTCATTAACAAATATAACATTATCGATCAGTTCAAAAGGTATTCACAATTTTGTTCCATTATCAGTTTTCCAATAAAGCACTGATAAAATGAGGCTAATTGACTTTCTGTGCTTTATTTGTGTGTTTGCATGAAGGACTGGTATTAAAACAGTGATCAACCTACAGATGCCTGGAGAGCATGCAAGCTGTGGGAAACCTCTGGAGGCAGAGAGCGGATTTTCATACCGCCCAGAGGTCTTCATGGAAAACAACAGTGTGTACTTGAGCAGGCGTTTATATTAAATGTTGTTATATAAGGTTAATCAAAACCTGTCCCAATTTCAGTTTATTTCTACAACTTTGGCTGGAGTGACTATGGAGTGGCCAGCCTCACCGTCATGCTGGATATGGTGAAGGTGATGGCGTTTGCACTGCAGGAGGGAAAGATAGCCGTCCACTGTCATGCGGGACTTGGCAGAACAGGTAAATCGGGAAAAATGACTGACATATTGAGGGATGTTTGATCTTACATCTGCGCATCATCATGTCATACTTCACATTTAATCATTTCTCCTCTAACCCTCCAGGTGTGCTGTTAGCATCTTTCTTGGCCTATGCCACCAGAATGACTGCCAACCAGGCTATTTTATACATACGTGCCAAACGGCCCAATTCTATCCAGACCCGAGGTCAGCTGCGTTGTGTCAGAGAATTCGTTCAGTTCCTCACCCCTCTACGGAGTGTGTTTTCCTGCGCTGAGCCTCGATCCAACCCAGTCACCCTGTCCCAGTACTTGAACCGTCAGAGACACATACTGCATGGCACCGAGAGGAAGGAGCTGAGATACCTGCCAAAGATTGTTCAGCTCGTGTGCAGGCTGCTGTTGGACATCGCAGAAAATCGTCAGGTGATCGAGGAGGACATTCTGGAGGCCCCGGATATTCAGGACATTGAAATGACTCTCAGTATCATTGAGCAGATGGGCTCCGAGATATTTGAAAAAAAGCCACGCTTACCTGGTTCACCCACTTTACCCAGACATTTCAACGAGCCAGCCATCTTCTACCATCGCAAAAGTCTGAGCTACAGCGAGTCCGACTTGAGGCGTCTGGGCTCCCAACTAAATCTCCTCACAGAGCCTCTGACCTCCATTTCTAAATCGGACACTGCTCTCCCCGCATTGCCGAGCCATGGTCAGAAAAGCAATGCGTCTGACGTGTCTCACAGCTCAGCAGGGTCCCTCTGGCAAGTGAAGAATGAAGAAGGTAAAAAAGATGGAACAATTGTGTTGATGAAACTGAAAAGGAAAACAATGCAACGTAGCGAGTCAGCGGGAAACACGCAACTCGTCAAAAAGGGAAGCATGTTGTCCAGATGGAAAGCCGAGAAGAGGGAGGAACTAGCAATGAATGGGATGATGTCTAAAGGTAAGGAAGAAGAGCAGTCCGAAGTTCCCTGTATCACCCTGCAGTCAGAGCTCTCTCCAGAAGCCAGGCGCTTGCTCGTGGCACAGGCACTGGCAGTGGACCTTTTACTTGATGGGCAAGAAGAACACAAGAGCAAAATGCTGGCATGGCAGGTAACCCATAGTAGTGGTGTGTCGTATGAATAGAAAAGAATGAAGAGTAACAAAGTGTTGTTAGTTTTTGCCGTAAAATATGAGGTCTCGGAATCTTTACTTGTAAATGTGTGCAGGCAGAGCTGAATCAGGGCGGTGCATGGGAGAGGCTGTGCATGGAGCGAGACCCCTTCATCCTGGCTGGACTCATGTGGTCGTGGCTGGAGCAGCTCAAAGAGCCAATCATCTCCATCCAGGATGCCAAAGCCCTAAACCCTCATAATATTGACCCTCAAACGGTTCTCGACACACTCAGCCAGGTTAGACGTCAGCTCCGTCCTTGCTCAGATCTCACAACAAAACCACAACACATTGTTGAAATGTTAAAGAAATACTGTGTAACTTTTGGCCACTAGGGGGCTTAACCTGTAACTTCCCACAGACCGCATGACGCTATTGCAAAATTAAACGTTCTTTCTCTTTCTGGGCTCCTCAGATTCCATGTTCACCTTCGTACTTTGCTCCAATTTGACTAACTTTCAAAGAAAGAGCAGCATGTCGCTCAGCCCGCTGTGTTTTATAGCTGAGGAACAAAGTGCTGCAGGTCACATGATCCCGGAGACGGATCCGCTCATGCCAAGTTGCATGTCTGGTTTTTGAATAAAGCAGCACCCCTCAGAGCACTGAAAGGTGTCAGACACTGAATTGACCCCAGAAATCATCCATTAATGATCACTTAGGCTGTTTGGGTCCAACGTTTAATTTGGGGGGAAATTACAGGTTTAGGACCCCTAGTGGCCAAAAGTTACACAGTATCCCGTAGAGTTTAACCCACATTGTGACCTCCTCTCAGGCCCCTAAAGAAACTTTAACTTGCATACTGGATTGCATGGCTCATATGCTGACGATATCTGAGGAGGTAGAAGATGCATTTCTGCATCGGACTATCAAGGCTTTCACCTGGGTAAGAAAACTGATGACACAGGATTCATTTGAAGAATAAATATATTTTCTCATAACTGGCTTTATTGAAGAAACGTGTGAATCTTGTTTGCATCTTAACAGATGGACATTAATTCAGAGGATGGGGGCAAAGTGTACGGGTCTATGACCACAGTCCTGAGGTGTGTCCTTCAAGACATGAGACTGACGGCCATCGAAGCTGAAGAGGCACCTAGATCTCCCATGCCTACATGAGTGTAGGCAGTCCTGTATATGGGACTGTAAGTGGGACAAATAAGAAAAAAATACATCTGTGCCTTGTGTTAAAATGATTTAAAATTCAATTTAAATTTAAATTTGAAAATATAAAATGTATCAGTGTGAGCTTTACCGGAATGTATGAAGTTGATTGTGATGAATGAAATATTAACTTGCTTCTGTATTATTTTACCTCAACAGACGTAACATATTAAAGAACAAATAACTGTAATATCTTTTGGGACACATCATGCCTTAAACTTGCGTACATTCAATGCTTACATACCCCAGCGCCAAAAGCATAGATGCACAACATCTTTATACATTTCTGAAGATTTATTTTTTAACAAACTTGTTCATAAAGCTGGTCACTGCCTCTCCCATAGTATAGTATCACTTTGCTGTATTACAACTTACATTCTTGTGTTTTTGAAAAGAACATCATTTTTTAAGTGTACGGTGAGCAGTTCATAATAAAATCAAATATTCTGACTTTCACTCGGGTGATTAAGCTGAATGTAGGCTTTTTTGTGGTCTGCGATGCTCACGATGTGAAAGAAAAAGCTTTGAGGACATCTTTCCCATCTTTCCCCTCTACTGAGGCCACAATACTGGAGTAGTCACAGGCGATATGAGTGAACCCTCTACAAAGGGGTAACAAGAAAAAAGGGAAAAGGTTAGATTACATTTTTTCATAATCCAATACAGAGAAAAATACTTGCTCAGGTGGTTTATAACCATTAGTAATATCTTGATACAAGCATAGTCGCTACTGATGCATCAAGGACATTGACAGAACCCAGCGTCCAGTACCTGGACATTGTGTGTGAGCCACCAAGTAAATGGTACTGACTCTCCAGGGTCAGCCCACGGTCCGTGTCGTTCCTCCATGTCAACACACGTAATGAGAGATCCCGAGATGCGGTCACCACACGAAATTTGTCCTGCAAACAAACATGAACACAATGCAACAGAGACGCGCTGTTTGCATTTCTCTTATTGGATGATTCTGTTTGCTTCTTTTATTTTTGTTTCCTATATGGTGCATTTACTGATCTATAAAGTTTGGGGGTACTTTAAGAAGAAAAACAGTATAATTGCTGATCATTGTTCAGAGGCAATCAAGCTGAAAATCAGTCAAGTCCAATAACTGGCCAATCAGTGTGTGATTCCTTACAACAGTGTGCTGAGCCGCACACAGCTGACCAACTCAGTTTGATTTTCCTCTGAGCTGCAAATGAGAAAACAGCCTACCACGCATATGGAGGAGATGGGCATGATGTGGTCTTTAAAGCTAGCAAGCAGGGCTCCTTTCAGCGAGTACACCCACAGCTGCTCCCCAGCTGCCAGCACAAAGCAGTTGCTGCTCTTGGCCTCCAGAAGGATTTCTGAGGACCAGTTGTTCAGCCCCAGAGGGAATGACTCCACCTGCTGGACTAAAGCGGACAAAATTAATCTCACTGAATCCAAGTCTATGTTTGGATGTGTGGATAAGAGTATGCTACTCTAGTGGTGTGGCATCTTCCCTCCAGCTGAGGAATCTCACTAGAAAAGCACAGGTGATGGCTCCGTGTTCACATCTAGTGAGGCAACTGGTAAGTCTGACTTTCAGGTTTGAATTTCACTGGTCTGTAATTAAACTCCATTACATTTTTATGAGAAACAATCTGCAGTCATTGCGTGCCAGGAGCATAAACTAAACAAGTTACTAGCAACAGGAAAGCTTCAGCACCATGACTCACCACCTTACTATTGTTTACTAATGACCCAGGATCAGATCTAAGGCAGTTTGCTTGTCATCACGCAGAGCCGGCCTCACCTTGGATCTCTGACTTGTACTTCGTCTTTTTAATGCTGACATCGAAGACAGTGAGGGCTTTGTTCTGTCTGTGTTCAGAGTGGTGGACGATGGCCAGTCTGGCCGGCTGAGTGGGTACGAAAACAGCAGCCTGGCACCCGGTGACTGGCACAGACTGACACAGAGGATCTTCATCTTCAGATGGAGAGGTCAAACTCTCGGTGTAGATCACCTGGCAACAATCCAAATGAAAGAGACATACTACATGTGTATTCGTTTTTATGAGTTAATATCTAATTCACTGACTAATTACATCAACAACTACTTGCATAGAGGTTAAAAAAAGGAAAGCTTACCACAGCAGGAAATATACACAAACAGTCATACTGCCAGCAACAAATACCTTTGGACTTAAATCATCATTCTCCTTGCTTCCAGCGGTGATCCATTTCTTGTCAGGTGAGACTAGAAGTGTGTTTACTCTGAAGGTGTCACACACCATTACACTGGACTTTTTAGCCAGAGTAAAATCTGCTAGGGTACACACTGATCCCTGACCATTCCCAACCTGCAAGAGAATATAACACCAAATTACTGTAATAAAAACACTTCAGTGATTTTCAAATATGTAAGTGGAAAACTTACAGTCAGGAACCAATCATCGTTTATGTTGTACGGTAATAAAGTACAGTGTGATGACGCTGTAGAAAAGGAAGACACTTCCTGGCCAGTCTGCCCTTGCCAGACCTTAATGAGGCCTGTAGAGTCTGATGTAATTACAACTCCTTGCTTCTCATCACAAACAATTCCAGTCAAAGGATTCTGCACCGGACTGCACCACAGTAGCTCACCCTGGGAAGAAGAAGAAAGGCCCGGCAGCATGTTAGTGTCTCCATGGCGGGTTATTTTCTTTGTAAAAAACAAAGAAAAAATCAGAGTGAATCAAAGACTGTCACTTAAACCCTGATACCAGGCAGGGAAAAAAAGAAAATAAGATGTGGCACTGACGTTTTGGATGGCCCAGGCTCGGACTGTGCCATCAGTAGAGGCGCTGCAGACGGTGGCTCTGTTGTTCCACAGGTCTGGAAGACGGCTTGAATTCCCCTGCAGGTAAACCAGACCGACCACCCTGCCTGATGGGGCAGGATGTGCAACACACAGGTGAGATGATAGGCAAAATGTCGTCATGTACAGGATATTTCTGATACAGAGAAAGAGAAAACATACTTGTGTGTCCTCTTAGACTTTTGCAGGTGTAACCTCCCGATCGTCCTTTTGTCATTTTCGTCTCCAGGTGGCATCGTCGCAGGAAGTACTTCTTCCATGAGTGATTCTCGTGCTCACTTCCCAAAACAGCAAGATTACAAAACCCCCAGCGCTCCAGACACATCTTCCTGAGGGTAACACACAATTGGATGTTTTCTTTTTATTGCACATGTGCTTTTCAAATTCAAATAATAATAATAAAGAAATCTGAAGACTTCTTATTCACCACTTAAAAAGGAGTGACAAGGGGGAGAAGACTGAAAAGTGTGGATCTCTGAGGAAAGGTTTTTATCTTGCTAAATATTCACAGATGTGGAATTTAAGTCCCTAAAATGTCCAATTCTCCCTGTTAAATCCATAGGGGGTGTGTGTTGTGATTGATAGTTTTTATGTGTTTTATTTTGAGACACTGGTGGTTTGATGTGGATGTGAGATAAACAGTTAATTCAAAATACATCAACACTAACAAAATAATAAAAAAAAACAATTAAATAAGTAAAATAATAACCAAACATGACGTATATCACATTAAGAAATATTGAAGAATATGGTGATGCCTTCTAGGGATAAAAAAAAAAGTTTCAGTTTTGAAGAACCTATTGGGGCTTGGTTAAAAATTAATGCATATTAAAAAGGGTAGAAAGAGGCGATGAATTACCTCCACAACCACGGAGTCTCTGCAGCATCATGCCAGTCCTGAAAAATCACACATTTTAAGCAATTTTTTTTTAGAAGAGTCAGAAGTTCTCTTACTTCCGCAAATCGGATACGCCTCACCTTACATACGCTGGAGGCGCTGATTAAATCCTCCTCGGGCAGAAAGGTAAAAATATATATAAGGCAATCACTGATCAGATGCGGAAGGGACGGATCCATACTGAGCTCAGGATTTTGCTACCTTCACCAAACACCCCAGTGTGGAAAACACCCAGCCCGAAGCTTCGGAAAGCTACGGAAAGCTTGCAGGGACAAGGAATGTGATATTCTTTGAACCTGCGACGCCTTCTATTTGCCACCAGATGTCGCCATTGTAAAAGATAGCTGGCACAGAGACCTTTACAGGACTGGGGCGCATAATAAAGCAGTCCTCACTGGAAGTGTTTGGAAACGAACTGAGACGAGGATTTGACATAGATAAACAAATAAAGCTATGAATAATAAAACACTTGTCAAGAAAGTAACGATATGAGCCTATAATTATGCCTATAAATATCATATTACACTGCCCAGTTTTTCATCTTCTTTTTTTTCTCCAGTTGTGGACATACAAATTAGATTAACTGCACTTTAAAAAAAAAGAAAGAAAAACAACAATAAACAAACCAAATTTTTTTCTGCATACATTTCTGTTTAGCTCACCTAATAGCCAAATTAATGCAAGTTCCTATAAGTCAAGGTGAATTCTCAGCAGGGGAGTGTGCAGACCTGTGTGTGTGTGCTGAGATTCAACCCAGGCGGGATTCTTCTTCAGCTGGGCCCCATGTCTCCTGTGAACACGCCCCACATAGATGAGGCAGATATATAGCCAAGACCTGCGGGTAGCAAAGGAACTGTGAGACAGAGATAATCGCACTTGCTCACCCTCGAGGGTTACCTGTGACACCCTCGCAATGACAAGAGGGCCCAGCCAAAGGGGGCCAGGTAAAGGGAGTTTGGATGATATCCTTTTCGGCGGTTTGTAAAAGTTCCCAAGGGCCTGCAGTTTTTGATGCTTTTCGACATTTTGGACTTCCTTTGGAGTTACCTGTGCTGTAATCGACCGGAGAACTCGAGCGAACCGAGTTTATTAATCAGCCCTGCAGATCGGTGCATGAAACTGAGAGCTGGGCCGCAATGAGTCGGAGAACACGACGCTGGATTTTAAGAGTTTTGCTTTGTCTGGGGATAATTTACTTGAAAATTGGGTGAGCTGCGTTTATTTCATTTCGGATTATTTTGTCTGTAGATTACGTCAAGGCACAGAACTTACAAACGAAGATTTTCAGCTCTTGTTAGTCCTTCAATAACAACTGCTGCGTCTCATATTTCCTCATTATCAGGTAGATGATTTAATAAATAGCTAAAAGAACATTGGTGAGGATTATTCACTCGTGACAGCTGCGTGCTTATGACTTCGAGACGTTTGTTTGATCACACCTTCAAATGATGGTAAAGTATGTACAACTATAGCCTAATGTAGCTGGTTAAATAGAATGCAAAGTGAAACACCTAAACACGCATAGGCCTAATGCAGATTATATAAATAATTATTTTGCAAAAATTTAAGTAGAATACTAAAAAAAAAAGAATAAGGAAAACATTAAAGTAGGCTACATAATAATAATTGGTTGATGGGTTATACTCTGTCCCTCTTCCGTCCGCAGTGGCTTCTCGTCAGTGGTGGCCCTAGGTGCGAGTATAATCTGCAACAAGATCCCCGGTTTGGCCCCCAGACAGCGGATTATCTGCCAGAGTCGCCCCGATGCCATTATCGTCATCGGAGAGGGAGCCCAAATGGGCATCAACGAGTGTCAGTTTCAGTTTAAAAACGGGCGCTGGAACTGCTCGGCGCTGGGAGAGAGGACCGTCTTCGGAAAAGAGTTGAAAGTGGGTATGTTGCTATCTGTTAACATTTGTTTACAATTTGAAACTTGTTTATAGTAAACACAGTTTATTATCAGAATATCGCCAGTGGATCAATCCCCAGGCTTCTGGAAGCACGCTTTTTTTTCCTCTTCAGGTTTTTTCCAAGTTCTCCATAAATTAAGCACCTTCACTTTAAATTAATCTATGTTGTGACTTCCAACCTTAAAAATATTAGTTGTTCAAAAACACTGATATCACTTTACATATACTATAAAAAATTGATTTACGACGTTGAACATCAAATCTCTTTGACTTGACAAGCATCGTCTTTCCTTTATCTTTGTTGGTGTTTGTTATCTCAGCTTCTACCGGCCCATAAATGACAAAGATCATCAAACGCCTTGCATTACTGCACCTGCAGTAAGAAACATCCCTCAAGGAATCAGTGTCATTTACATCAGGCCTAGTTTAGCTCCAGACCTTTCTCTGAGTGGGGCTTTTCTGAGCATGTATAAAAGGCATTTGAAGCCAGCATTGTAACAAAGCTCCTGTGAATGTTGGCAGCCTTTCCTTTCAGCTCGGCAGAGTCTCTAGAGGCACATTTTCACTGGTCTTTATCCTGTCTTGTGATGGGTGCTGCAGCCCTCACTGTAAGGATGTAGATCTTACCACGGGTATAAGTTACAACAAGGAATAGCGGAGAGGAAAGCAAGACTTGAAAGTACAACATTAAAGACACATTTTAGTGCAAATCATCATTCTCGCCGCAGAGATAAAAGTTTTATCTGGAGATGGGTGAATTCCAAAGGATGTTGAAATTATAGTTGGTGTTTTGTGGTTTATTTGCTCGCTACTTAAATATCATAATGCGGTAGGTCCATTATGGATTAAAGACAGCTGAATATTGAGGATATAACCAATACCCAAACAGTAGTTAGTCAGAAAAACTAATTAAGATCTTATGGCTTTAGCAAATGGAAGCACTTTAATAAACTCAAAGGTGGCTTTGTAAAATTATTCTGATAAAAACATTCAGTTTTTCAAAGCGTATTTCTTCCCATAGATAAATGTATTTGAATAATAACAATTAAACAAAGCAAGCAAATAATCCCAAACACAATGGTTATTGGCTTGGACCAGCTGTTTGAGGCATTGTAGCCTGCTGCTGTTGGAAAGAAAGGATTATCTCTTCATGCTACTGAAATGACAACGGTGGTGTTTGACAATCTGTTCCATTATGAATGAGTGGTTTTAGCCAATCAAGAGTTTTCATTTTCTTTCAAGTCTGTGGCTTGGACAGCCATAGCAAATAGATTGGTTTCACAGATCAGATTAGCGCAGAAGGCGAATGCTTTTAAATGAATAACCATTGTTGATGCTCAGACTGAGGGGAACTGTGCTGCTTGCATTTGTTCTTAAAGCAAAGGAAGAGGCATCAGGGAAGTGACATGATGCTAATGTGGGGTGCACCTTGCACATTTTAGACATTTTAGATATTGCATTTGAACTTTGCAAGTGCTCCTAATTGGAAGCGATATACAAGACTGCATGTTTCATGGGAGTTTCATGACTACAACTCCCTGATCAGCCTATCCTGACTTTTGATATAGATTTTTTTTTTTATATACTCTTTTTTAAATAGCTTCCATCTCTCATTACAAGGTTATGAAGAATTCATACCATCCCTTGTGGTGAACCCATGCATTCAGAAGTGAAGGGGAAAAACTTAACAACGGCACAGTCAAAACTGACTGACTGCTCAGACACACCTTCTTTTTTGGCTTGGAGCCCATCGAGTCTATAAAAATGTCCACATAATTGATGCGTCAATATGATTTTTTTCCCCCCCTTTTTTTCATGGCAAGGGCACACATCCAAGATGTTTATCAGAAACATGGCAGCTTTACATAGTGAACCCTGTTGGCAGGAGGAAGCACAAAGAAAGTGTGGTGTTTATTTTGAGCAAACAGTGACAAGAGGAGTTTATTTACACACAGATATGATGGATGTTTTAATCTGCAGTTTCCTGTTTGCAAGATAATGTATCATCAATTGATAAATGTTTGCGATTATGCACTTCCATCACATTATAGGCCATTTTAGCAGTGTATCAGAGGGGAAATGCTTTGCTTTGACTGCAAGCGAGGATTCAGATAAGACATTTACAGAACTTTCTCTTGGCTCCTCACTTAGATTGGGAACTTTACTGCTGCTTTTGTCTAACTCTACGAGTCTTGTCAGATTAATCTTTACTTATTTGTCGATATTTCCGTGTGCGTAAATGATTTGTTAGCTGGACTTGGGTATAGATAACAGCAGAATGAAGATTTGGACTGCCTTATGAGCTTACACACAATGTAACAGCTTTCATGTGAATCAATAGCCCTTCCTTGTTGACAACCCTCTTATTCATACAGCTTTGTTGACTATACCGCCAGCAGACATTTTGGTTCACGGGCAGGACAGTTTCCAGGTCAGGTTTCAAAACACTGCAGCCCTTGAGTGATGTGTCAGTAAGACTGTGATGTAACCACATTTTCTGTTAATGATTGACCTCTTTCTGCTTATTTAAAAACTTGAACACACTTAATCTAATCCCATACTTGGCTTTTTAGGAAAATTCTTAATGTGTCCTTGTTACCTTTTATTGATCGCCTCTCTTTCTGCTCCCCCAGGCAGCAAAGAGGCTGCGTTCACCTACGCCATCATTGCCGCCGGTGTGGCCCACGCCATCACAGCGGCCTGTACACAGGGTAACCTGAGTGACTGTAGCTGTGACAAGGAGAAGCAGGGTTTCTACAGTAAAGACCAAGGTTGGAAATGGGGAGGCTGCTCGGCGGATATCAGATACGGCCTGGGCTTCTCCAAGCTTTTTATTGATGCTCGGGAGGTCAAGCAGAACGCAAGGACGCTCATGAACCTCCATAATAACGAGGTGGGACGCAAGGTAAGTGAATACCAACTGGATTGTGGTTTCTGTAGAGTAATAATGTCATTTAGACAAAAACATGCTGCCAGTTGCATCAAGAAGCACTTTGACTTAAACAAGGAGGCAAAGTGATGGTTTAAAGAGTGTGATGCTGGTGTCAATAACTGTTAGTCTCTGCCATGCTTTAGTGGGCAAACCTTGCCAAATATCTGGGTGCTGGGGCCAAGCTTAAATGAGAAGGGGAATAAAGACCTGCTTCTTAAGAAGAGCTGTCTAAGCGACAGGATTTGATTACAGCCCAGATCCCTGCACTGAAAACAGATTGACACTGTACAAAAAGGCATTAGAGCAGTTCCCCCCCCCCCATGTTTTGCACCACTGGGGCAGTATACAGTTACCATTATGACAATCCACAACCACAGGTTCTCCCCAATTGTGCAAGCTGGGATGAGGTGCAATGTGCTTTACATGCAACTTAAAGGTTGACCTAAGTGCAGTGACTAAGTACTGAATAAACTCCACCCATACACTCAATGCAATTCACCTTCAAATAAATTACTGTGTCATTTAATCAGCCATGTTTGCTCCACACATTTGAAAAATAATTTTTGGATAGAACAAATTACACTAACCTAAATTAACCCTAACCCTAACCCTACCACATAAAAGCACAAAAAAGTAGCATCAATGTGATAAAATACCGAAAGGAAAATCTAGCCGGACTGTTTTCGTTCACATGCTTTTTGTACATGCATGGTTGCCGAACACTACGGTGACAAAGAGACTCCAGTCGGTCTAGAAGTTAGAGACTGAGTGGGAAAATGTGCCAAAGTGAGAGTTAGAACCAGCAAAGAATAAAGAGGCAGCATTGCCAAAGTTAACCGATATCCTCTCTCTGTCTGACTCTGACAAAAAAAACCCTGATTTACACAACCAACACGTCCGACACAGACTCTGAAAAGCCCCCTCACGCACAATTGCGCGGGATCAGATCATATTCGACGTGCATTTCAGAACCATGAATTGAAATTGGCTTATCTGGACGGCTAAATTGCCTCCCGGGAAAAGATTGTACTTTGAGCAGCCTCACTTATTTCCCTTTCTTTCTGCTAATAAATAGAGCCTCTGTTTTGATAGCTGCCCCTCCTTTATTTATGCTAATCAAAAGCAGTGACACTGAGCAGGAGCAGCGTTCACAGCTCCTCTGTGGAAGATGTGCGGACAATGGCTGTCACAAGTGTTAGTCACAGAACAACTGATGGATTAGCGAGTTGAAGCCAAGGTTTTTATGAAGTGTTTTTTTTTGGTCCTTGTTTACACGTCTGTATTTGGGGTTTACTGTTACACTTTTCTTGCCAAGAACATAGACATAAATTTCTTGTAAATGGCTTTAGAAAACCATATCACATACCAAACACCGAGCATTTTAGAAAAAAGGAAATTTTAATTGACCTTGTTGCTAAGGAAAGCTCCAGTGGCACTTCTCTTTGTCAGCAGCTCAGGCTTTAGCAGTAATCCTAGTCACTCTGCGCCTTGTACAGTCATTCTTGACTTTTGTGGGTTGTGTGTGGTAACTACACACACAGAATCTGAAATCTGATACATTATTTTGGCTTCTGTGGGTATGGCATCGCACTGCTGTGTGCTGAGGTTGTATTTAATCCCCCGCCACCGTGTATTTGTAAGTCACATTGTTCAATAATATTAAGAGATTTTCGAATAAGCAGATATCGCTTGAATTAAAATCCCACAGATCTCAGACATCATGAAACTGTCAAGTCGTCTTTTGAACGAACTCTGTTACGCAGCCACAGGTTTTTACTGTCTAACCAACTTGTCTGTCTGTGTCTAGGTTCTGGAGAAGAGCATGCGACTGGAATGCAAGTGTCACGGCGTCTCAGGCTCCTGCACAACCAAAACCTGCTGGACTACACTTCCCAAGTTCCGCGAGCTCGGCTACATTCTCAAGGAGAAATATGCCCACGCCGTGCACGTGGAACCCGTCAAAGCTAGCCGCAACAAGCGTCCTAAATTCCTCAAAATCAAGAAACCTTACTCGTACCGGAAGCCCCTGGATACAGATCTAGTGTACATAGACAGGTCTCCTAACTACTGCGAGGCGGACCCTGTGACGGGGAGCCTGGGGACACAGGGTAGGGTGTGCAACAAGACAATGATGCAGCACATCAGCGGCTGCGACTTGATGTGCTGCGGCCGGGGATACAACACACACCAGTACTCCCGCGTCTGGCAGTGCAACTGCAAGTTCCTGTGGTGCTGCTACGTTAAATGCAACACCTGCAGCGAGAGGACAGAGGTGTACACATGCAAATGAGAATATTTATTGAATGGTGTGTGTGTGTGCGTGAGAGAGGATGTGTGTGAGCGTTGCTGTTTTTTTGTGTGTATTAATGGACTCAATTTACGAAAAGCAAAGGCTGCTCTTGGAGTCTTTTCCTACTATAAAGAGAAGCTACTGCGCTGCGTAAGCAGGAAGCTGAAGATGGGGCGTCATGGTTCTTTTGCACACAAAGCTCTTCGGCCCCTCCTCGTTTTGGACACTCTGTTGGGATACGTCGTGGGAAAATTGTTGCCTGGCCCGTGGGACTGGGTGACCACGGTTTGAGTCACCGGAGCAGAATGTCAGGACTTTAAGCTATTTGGATGTCTACTGACTTCTTCACTGGACTTTTGGACTGTTTGGACTTTGCTAATTCAGCTGAATTATGGTGGATGTGATGCTGGGCAGGACTCACTGCTGAAGTTCTCACCCCCCCTGTGCACAGATGAAACGACACAGCCATTTGGAATATTTAACATACTGTATTTAGAGAATGAAATATTATTATTAATATTAATTTATTCTATAAAGAACTACTGATTTGGTCCATTATGGATCGAAAATAACTAAATGTTGTGAGGTAATAGGTTGTTAAAGCAATCAAACATATCCATGGTTAACACACTGGATTTGAATCTATCTGGAAAAATATGTAACATGATAGAATGATGTTTTTTCCAGAGGGGAACCACTGTAGGCTATCAAATTTGACCTTATTGCCTTTTTCATGATGTTGCCTTCCCTCTGTTTGCTGCTAGTCTAGAAAACCCCACTTGTTGAGGCTGAAGGCTGAATGCTGTATCGACTCTCTTTAGTGGCAGGACTCACTTCAAGCTGGTTTAACTGGGATCAAAAAACGACTGGGAGCAAATTTTCCACATTTGGTAAATATTGGTGAAAGAGTATATATTTGTAAAAGCCTATTTTTATATGAATGTTTTATTTATATCTTTTTTTTGCATATTCAGTGTCATGCATGGACCCTGAGATCTGTTTTTAAACCCCAGTGAAAAAAAAGAAAAATCTAAAAGCTGATATACGTAAGTTGGCCCAAGCTTTCACTGCCATAGCTGTATATTGTAAAGGATAGACTGTTAATATGTGTCTGTGTTCAAACGTCTGTGTTTACTGCATTTCACGACTACTACTGATGGAATACAGGAACAGAATAACACTAACATGACAGTTTTTTGTTATTGCCTCTTTTCACACCACCTATCACTCTGGTCATGACAAAAAAAAAGAATAAATCGATGAGAAAAAAAGGAAAATAACCTAAAGAAATGTTGCAAAGCAACTTAATCAAAGAAAGGAAGGACTTTATCATTTCCTCTTAAACCAACAAACAGAAAATAAATAAAAAATAAATCTTACAGCACATTTTGGTTTGCACCTTTGCGCAGCATTTTGAGGTACCGTAAGATAAAGACGAATGCTGCTCTATTTCGTGCAGTCACCATGGAGATAAATCAGCTCTCAGAGGACAAGCACAATGTGTGCAATGCTCGGCCGAAAGAGAGATGTTCTTTGAGAGGGGGAAAGTTATTCAGGCTTAATTGAGGGCCCATCTTGCAGACTGGGAAGCAGTTGAATGTGTGTGAGGAGAAAAGTGTTTGTGCTCTAATGGTAGGGTACCGTTGTAATTAATGAGGCTGGTTGGGCAGACGTGTCACTGTGATGACTTGCTCAGTTGGGGGAGTGGGAGCTGTCAGGTGATAGATGACTCGCACATCTGCTTCATTCACTCCTGGGCCACTAGTTGCTACAACAACTCCAGAGCTGCAGAGAAAATGCAGGGCGGTCTCCAAGAGAGGCCGGCCGACTTGTCAGGGAAATGTTAACGACGCTAAAGCCCACAGTCGTTACAGATTCCACTCTCATCGGCCTGGAACTGAAATGAGGAGACAGGGCCCAAAGGTGTTGATGGAAAACCTGCTCCCAATAATCTCCTCGGACTAACAAACGTAGCTTGTAAAGTTTTCACCTGTGCTGGATTTTCGAACGTTTTCCCCAGTAAAAAAAAAAAAAAAAAAACGCGCCTTCTTCATGAAATAGCTGAGAAACAGAGCTGAGAATTTGGGTTTAACTTACAGTAGATAAGCCATATCGTGTATCAGTGTCACTGATAATCTACCCAGAAAAGAGGGAAAAGGGCGTGAAGGGATAATAACAGAGGCTTGTCTCTGTCTGACAAAAGCTTTCAGCTTTCATAATATTGATACAAAAGACTAGTATAAGAAAAGGCAGCTGCTCAAAAAGCTCTGGTTAAAACTAAACTAGGGGTTTTGTGTGCGGGACTGGCATCACATTGTCTCACGGACAACACACTTGCAACTGAGAGTCCTTTCTATGTCCACCTTTTACTTTTATCTGCAATAATCTAACCTTTCAATGATGCAAGCTGAACCCCAACTTTGTGCGAATATTTTGAATGCTCTGCTCTTAGGTTCTGCTAATGTGGATTAATAATAAAAGGTTTATATCATTATGTTATTACCATTTTGGTAATTATATAATGCTATTTAATTGGTGTCTAATAATCCACCTGCAGTGTTTCTCAGCCAGGTGCAAAGCACTTCCACAACGAGTCCGCAGCCACTTCATCCCAGTTGAGTCACAACCACAAAATGCCACCTTCTTTGATATTTCAGCCTATGTCAGACAGCCTGAAGGATCACTGGGATGCTGATTATACTCTTAGCTGTGTTTCTCCATAAACAGGACCAGACCCATGCCAAGATGTTAAGGGGTGTAATATCCATGTTGCTCTGAAGTGGGGTTGAGCCTTTGGAGTTTTGTTTACGAAGACACTCGCACACACGCAGACACACAAACACATGCTCACCCCATCACCTGCGGTAGTTGGAAATCAGTGGTAGTAGCAGATTTATGGTGGGTAGTCTGGCTCACTCCCTTTATTGCTGGAGGTCTGCCCCAGCTTCCCTATGTGCTTCTATGACCAGTCACATCAAGGCTGCCCAGCGCTGAGCTCCAGCCAGCTATTAGCGTCAAAGCTGTCAACGAGTCTTTAAAAACATATTTAAGCAAGATGTGTCCTGCTCCTCTGGTTTATCATTAGATCTGCCTCGACAGCACGAGCGATCAGATTTATGGCTGACATTCAGATTTCTCTAATGATGCAGGCATTTGTTGAAACCAGTGAGTGGATTTAGGATTTACTCTAATTACCGTTTACAAAGCGATCCGATTCCTTTATGAAGTCCACTGTCCTGCTTTGTGTTTGCATGGCAGCAAGTTACACATGAAACGCAGATAACATCTTGTATTTACTTCTCAAGAGAAAATCTATGAGTACTGGAAATGCCAACAGTGAATAAGGAAATGACTCATAGTTTCAGTCTGAAAGAGCTGTTAAATAATTCATCTTACCAGGCTTTCATTAACCCACAGCTCTGTATGTGTGTGTGTGTGTTTGTGTGATTTACTTTGTTTCAACAGTTTCCAACATTTCCCTCAAACAAGTGGACGGCACTAAAGACAATAATTTGAAGGAGGAGGAGGAGTCAGAAAATATGCTCTCCAGTTTTTTCTCTCCCCTTCGCTCTCTCTGACCATAAATCCTCTGACATATGATTATGTCAGTCATACTTTTGTTTTTCCTCTGGTTGAGACATGCACAAGCACCTGAGCGCTGCACACTAAATTGCAGAGCACAAGGTTGTCTTTATGTGATTCCAGAGATACTGTAAGGGCGCAGAGCTCATTCATGCACTCTCTTAACTGCGTGCTGTTTGAGACTCTGCGATGGGAGCAAGAGATAGTTGACAATATCCACTCCCAACAAGAGAGATCCACAACTGTTTGGCCCTCACGAGGTCTATCTAACTTCCCATGGTCTATCTGATTTTACAGGTAAACATGGTCAAATAGCTCCAGGGCATTGTTAGTAGCATAAGGATGAGGTGGATAAGCTCTTTTGGGGAAAGAATTTTGACAAAGCCATTTACAATGATTTAAAGGAGCATACCAGCCCGCTTAACCTGCCTTTAAAGGCTTTTGAAATATTAAAACAAGGCAAAGTAATGCATCAGATAAATGGTGTAATGTGAACTCTGAGTGAGCTTGTCAAAAGCCGCCTTTGATGGCGTGTATCTTCAAATGATCTGAGAACCCCATATGATACTTTTCTTGTTTTTGGAGTGGTTTGGAACAAGAAAATGGAGGGCCCTCATACCTGCTCCCCCACACAAGACGTCACCTGAGCTAAGCTTACAGTAATCCTCTCGGCCGTCCTGACACGAGATGTTTTGAACAAAAACACCAAACTCACTACAACCTTGTCAGACGCTTTGGAAATATCAAAGATCATCATGCAGCGTCATGTGCCTGTCAGCTGGCTAGGTGAATTCTCAGCCTGCCAGCCTCTCCTCGCCCTTCCAAAGATGAAACTGGCAGCGTCTTCCCCTTTGGATTGACTCCTGCCAGATGTAAAACCACAAAGTCACTCATGAGGCAACAAACACAATCGCCACAGGATAATGCGACCTTTATATCAGAACTGGTAAATCAATCAAAGCTTCTGGCGTCTCTGTTCTTAAGTTCTGCGACTGTGAAATAGGTGAAGGTGCATAAAAACAAGTTGCTGGAAGTAAACATTCTGCGTGTACTTCACCGATGGTGTCATAGCTTCCAAGCTCTTGACTCGTGGTTGAGTTCAGAGGGAGTTGCAATGAATTCTCTCCTAGCATCTTGCGACCTGTCCAGGCACGCTCCTAAATGTATCATTGCAGAAAGCCATGAAACAATTTGAGCTGATGCTGCCAGTTTAAATAACTAAACAGTGTGGTCAGAGCTATTATACCATTAATCTTCTCCTGCTCTCCACTCATGCTTTGCCAAGACTTGGAAACACCCTCACCTTCAACCAAAACGAGGTAAAGAGATACCCGAAAGTACTTCTTTTGATATGTATCCCATAATGCAGGTGACAGAAGTGTTTTGAAGTCTGTGCCACAGACCTTTTAAGCCATGTTATCTTCATTTTATTCCCTGCTGCTGGACTGAAATGCATGTTCAAGGAAGGGCTTTTCACAATTAACCATTTCTGCCTATGGGTCACCAACCCACCTTACAATGCGCTTAATTGCATACACAGCCCTTAACACTGATGTCATGAACTGTAATAACCACTTGTATGGGATTTTTATGTCAGTTGCTCCCTGTAAATAATAGCCAGTGTTGGCTGTAAACAAGCCTGCTGTCTGACAGGTGGTATCTCAGGTCATTTTGCTCATTTCTCCAAACAAAATATTTTCCATCGCGCGACTTTCCCCCCTACAATGCATCACTATTAAGACCCAAATCCACTTTAAAAGAAAAGCTGAATTGACATGAGTGGGTAAAGTGCACCAAGTGACCTCCGAGTCGTGGAGGTCGCTCGGTGACAGTGGTAGATGAGGCTGTGACAGTGGTAGATGATCCTACAGTTCAACACGGGGTCAGAGGTTTGTCTGTAGGGCAGGAGAACACAGCTGGATGCTCTGCACAGAGGTCAGCTTCAGTGATGGTAATGAGATAAAGAAAAGGACAGACAGAAGAAAAGGCAGACGGGATAAAGAGGGCAGGGAAGGGGAGCTCACTTTCACCCATCTTTAATGATTTAATAGACGTTTTATACCTACAGTATGTTGATCTATGGTTATGTTATATTGCTGTTGTTGTCTATACAAAACAGCTCAGGCAATGCAAATGTTTTTTTCTTTTTTGCCTCTTGGTTTAGCCATTGATCAGTGAGTTTCTCATTCTGGCCTTGTGAAATCCAAAATGAAGGCCTGATGGACAGGAACTCTAAATACTGTGCTAGACAATGAGAAACACCCTTAAGGGTTTTTGGCAGGAAGTATTTAGGTTCTCTGCTCTTTTGCAGTCAAAAAAAGACCCTTTCATGCACTGACAGTGATATCATTGGGGCAAGTATGGAGCCAACTCCTCCGCAATGGCGATGCTGCATCTCTTTCCTTTGCCCCCCCCCACCCCCCACCCCCCCCCCAAACACACACACACAAAGTTCCCACAAAAAGAAGAGTAAAACCGTGATCTGGGCTATGATCTGATGTCACCTGCGACTCCTGTGGAGAAAACAAAAGCAGCAGGAACATTGTCAGCTGGCATAGATACCACAGCGATCACTTCCATCATAAATCACTGCTCCTCAAAAGAATAGGTGTCTGGTGACAGGATGAGTGGAGTAAACTGAACAAAGCAGTGTCTGCCGTGACAGAAACTCCCATAAAGTGGAAGTGGGTTTTTTGCAGTGCCTTGAGTTGATGGTTTCTGCTGAGAAAACACCTACAGAGCAGACTGGGAGAGTGAGGACAGATTCCAAGAAGGTTTTTTTTTTTTTTTTTGCTCGAAGACTGTGTTGAACAAGTTTTCTTCAACAGGAGAGTTTATATTAGCAGATGATGAAAATGTATGCAGGTTGAAATGATTGGTGGGATTATTTTCCTTTCATCTTTTAACATTTGTTTGAGATTAAATCTATCTGAGGCAGTTTAAAACCAACAAAACCTCCAGCAATTGCAGACTTATTGGCCACATGGGGGCAGTGAAAACAACCTGTGAAGATAAAATTGACAACTTCACTTTGGATGCGATTAGCAAGCGGATGGAGCAATGCTGCTTAATGTTAATTCATTTGGAGTGCAGTGTTTCGCCATCTCATGTCAAATTCGAACCAGAAATTCATTCATTCATCAAGTTTCTTTGCTTATATAGTTAAATGATGTGGCATAATTGCTCACCATGACAAGGGTGATACAAATCTATGCTTGCAGGCTGTAAAACCCATTGAAGGATGGGTTCTGTGGAATCAGATGAGTCACTCTTTGTGGCTTCTTCCTTGTTGGTGACCGTTTCTGTGTCATGTGAGTCATTACCTTTACAGATGTATTGATTAAAGTTGCTTCACAGAACACTTAAAAACAATATTATTGACAAAAAAGCTGAAGGACAGATCTTGCAAGTGATATTAGACCAATCAGAGTAGTCCAGCAGAAATATAGCTGGCTGAGGGTGGGAAGCTTGCAAAGCAGCAGTGGGGGACACATTGAGCCATAAACCAACAGAGATGCCACAAACAGGGAAGCTGCATGAAGCCATTGTAAAGTCCTGAACACCAGATGAGTTATTATGTCCGGAAAAATGAACAGTTCAGCCATTTATAAAGATAAAATGCAGACAGCCTGGGTGAACAAACATGTTAACACAGCTGCAGTTTAAATATCTAGTCAGATGTGAATGTTTCTTGAAGGATTTATAGCTGAACTTTTGACAGAGCATGTAGATGTTACAGAAAAATATGGCTCCAGTGGTGGAATCTGTAAGATATTCTGAACTGTTGAACATAAAACAGTCAACTCTGTCCTAATTTATTCAGTTACACAACTTACTATTTTTCAGATTGAGAAAACGTTCAGAACCAAAGTCTATTCTCTGCAATGGATCCGTTGGATTAAACTGTTCACATCAAGGTGGGCACTATTTCTTTAAGAAGAAACGAAAAGGAAAAGAGAGTCAGAATGTGACAGGTTTGTCAGTGCTCTAATGACAGGTTTATCTTGAAGAGAGACAGAGACAAACATTACCTCAGTGCTGCTGCAGACTTGCCGAACATCCCAAAGCAGCGTCAGTTCACCGAGTCTGCACTGATCTGTCCTGGGGGAAATTCCTTTCTACGACTGTCCCTCTTTGCAGTAGACTGTAGTTGTCAGTGTTAGGTCACATGATGATGTATTTGTGTGTTTCAATAATGAAAAAATTCCTCAGTTGTGAACAGATGCATGAGCATTTAGGCTGAAAACTCAGAGACTCGACAGAATTTTAAATCAAGTTAAGAAAAAAAAACAAAACAATGTACACCCTATTTCAGCTCTGATGTTTAACAGTTTAATAGAATCCAACATAATAAAAATGGCTCTTGCTTAGTCTTAAATCAAGCTCAGGTGAACATCGACACGACTTGTTACCCTGTATCTGTATTCTCTAAAGAAAAGCAGAGCCAAAATGCAAAAGTAACACGCTAAAAACGAAGTCCACCTTCACTTCCACAGGAATTAAGAAAGCAAGTAGCAGTCAGGTCAGGTGCTGCTAAGCCTGTTGAAATGGTCATTAGCAAGGGTAAGCACCTTTATAACATTAAATTGGTCTTGAGCCTTTAGGCATGTAATAACACAATACCAAGTATGAAAGACATCAGCAAAGATCTTAGATAAACAACTGTTCTGCCCATCCATCTAGTAAAGGTTGTAAGGTCATTTCCAAAAAATGTGGACTCCATCATTCCACAGTAAGAATAATGCTTTTGTTAAAAACATTCAAAACAGTTGCCAAACTTCCCACAAAGCTTTAAAACTTATAAAAACCCCAAGAACTCTTCAAAATCTATAGGCGTCAGTCAGCATGTTAACATTTAGAATTTATGATTGTTGAATATTTAAACAATGATCAAACTAGTTTGACTTATTATATTAGAAATATATCCAGGATCGCACAATGTTTGATAAATGACAAACACAGCATCTGTCTAGAATGGTGGGCACCTTGCAGTCACTTGATTGACCATGAACTGCTCCACACACTGAAAAAATTCTGCAGTTAAAACCTGATCAAAATTCAGTTTTGCAGCAGGAAAATGATCCTATACAAACCCGATTGACTAAAACAGAAACAATTGATCTGTTGTAATGGTCCTATGATCAAAGTACCAATCACAATCTGATTGAAATAATTTGGCAGGACCTTTAGAGAGCTAAGGTTAAATGATGGGGTGTTCTTAGTTTCCAAAACTGTATTTTGGCTTAGGTTTTGTTAAATAAATAATGACAGGGTGTAATCTGTCATGAGTCCTTCATATGAGGTTGTGCTTTATTTTAAGCCCTAGTAAGGACCAATTATGTGCCAATACTGTATGTGAAACCATAAAAAAGAAGAGTGTTTTCTTTAAGACATGAGGAACAAAGATGCCAGCTGTGGTGGAATCTGCTGTTGAAGGCTATCCTTTGTATAAAGGGTACTTTGGAAATAATGCTGTCCTTGAGGAGGTATCAGGAGGTGAGAAACATTTGCACAACCTCTTTATGCAGCTCTATAGGCAGTGCAGTGGCACACCTAGATGAACTCTTGGATGTGCCGACAAATCAGACCATTGACAGAAAGTGAAACGAGTGAAATTACCTTTTGCTATAGTAACTGGTTGGATGTGCTATACAGTGTAAGAAAGACTATTTCTCTCATCTTACAAACTGCCTCAAAGCCAGTTAGGCAGGTTTTTGTAATTACATGAAAAATGGCTTTGGTTCCTCCAGGGTTTTGGCCACATTTGAGAGACAGAGGAGGTGTCTGCGTGCATTTATGAGAATGTGCAACTAAGAACCGAGGAAGGGGAAACTGATTTGGATGTGTATGAACTTGAATGGTCATCTCATTTGGTTACATGTTTTATCCAAATAAGAAAGTTCTCCAGAGACTCTAATCAGTTGCCAACATTTCTTCAATTAAAAAAGAAAGAACATGCAAACTGCAAAGTTTTTATATCATCTTCTGCAAAATCCAAAAACCCACGTGTCAGAGCCATTGATAAGACCAGCTGTACTGTTGCAGACTGTGTAAAACTCTAAATGCCACTGGCATCAAGCATCCCACTAGTTTATCCTTGCCGTCTTTTATGATTTGTGTTAAATTCTGTGAGATTCCTCCCTAAATCCTGGTGATCAATCAAAACCTTTCCAAAACATGCCTTGAGCAACATATTCAGGAAAAACCCTGCTTGTGTGAATGCAGAGGAGGAGAAGCTGAAGATGGTGTGGATCCCATCCCCTCACCACCTTCGTTGGGTGAATTTTTGATTAATTTAAGTTGTATAAACAAAATAAATATTTTGCCACACACAAGAAACAAGCTTTGAAATTCACAATGTCAGCTAACTAGGCTAATCTACAGTCCAAAACAGTTGCTGTCTGTGGTTTGATAGATTTGGGCGAGAGCACAATCCGTCTGGAACTCCGAAGCTTGCCAAATGCTTCTGTATCAACACCTCTTTTATCACCTGAAGAGAGTCATCCTGCCAACTATGACAGTAATTCCATCTGAAAGGGCCACACTGACAGAGGTATCATCTCAGCATGGATGAGTGGGATTGACTGAGTGCACACATTTACATTTGAAAACATGCCTTCTGAGAACTCTCCTTCGGTGTGGCGGGCGCTGTCGGCCGATGTTTGGACTTCCTGAATTTATGCATTCAGTAAAAAAAGAAGAGCAGCACATTCCGCCAGAATTGTGTGTGCCAGCCTGCATAACTGCATTTGTATGTGGAATCAGTGTTTCATGTGTGGGAGAAGGGTATTAAACCGACTACCATGATGTCAGGTTAATCCTTAAACATTAACACTCCAGAACATTATGATTTTACATCAAAACTCCAGATGTTTGCAGCTGAAGAAAGTAAAAGACAATCAACACACAACCTGATGAGTTTTTTTGGCTTAGGTAAACGGAGTGTCATATGGTACGAAGTACTGTTTTACAACCGTCTGATTATACAAACAATTATGAAGTGTGGTTCGTGGTATAATCAACTAATCAGCAGCCGACAATCAAGAGGCACAAAGTGTAGCAACGTGCCAAAACGCAACAGTTAGCTTAAAATACTGTAGCTCCAGGGGTTTAATTAAATTGAGATTTGCTCAGTTTTATATGGAGATTAAGGGTGCCTGCACACTGACAGCAGCTAACCATAAAAACTGATTAAAAACAAAGTAAGTTTTTTGTTCATTTGTCATTGTGTATTTTTTCCTTCTCATAAAAAACAAAAAGTTTTTAAGGCATGCTGTGCAACATCTTTATTTCAGATTGATAAATGCTAGCCATTTAACCCTTGTAACAAACCAGGTATGTAGCAGACTACACTACTCTTAAAAGGCCATTGTAGTATATTACCTTTGCAAAGTCAGCAACGACAGATAACTACAGATCGACATCACATTCTGCTGTGCCATTTTTGGATTTTGGCTGTTTTCTCTGGCAGGATTTTTGCAAACACTGAAAGCAAATCCCTCTCCACGTTTACTTGTGAATACGACATGCCACAGCACAGTCCACATCTGTATGACGATCGCACCTTGAAGAGGAAAAATCCCTTTTGAAATAACAAACACTTGAAGCCAACTCATTACTTGGGTGACATTGTTTCTTCCAAGGCAAGCCTCAACTCTTCATTATTATACAACTCTGTCCATTGCTCACCCACAGAAAATTTATTACCCTTGCTCAAATCCACTTAGAGCAGACAGTATGCATACCATAGCTCATTGGCTGTGAGAACCAAGCAGTTTGAGAAGAATGTCTTGTACCAGCTGAGGAGATGCCAGGTATTAGGCCACACCTCCAAAGCTCCAAAGACCATAAATAGATCACTATGTTTAATTAGTGCAGACTTTTAAATAATTGTGTGTTGGAACAAGAACGTACAGTCATGTGACCAGCTCTGAAACTTTGACTGCAGCAATGTTTTAGCTAAACGTTAATCCTAAATGACAGTGATGTCAGTGCATCCTGATATTTTGTGGGTGTACTGTAATATTTCAGTCTTGTTTGTGTTGTCTTAGGTTTCACATTGATATGCAATACATTTCCATAAAATTTCCAATTTCCATCCATCCATCCATCCATCCATCCATCCATCCATCCATTCAACTGAATTCAACTTTATTTGTATAGCACCAGTTATTAAAAACGCCATCTCAATTTAAGCCAATCTGATTTCATAAATCCAGTTATACAAGCCAATTAATAACAAATAACCGATGTAGTGGAAACCAACAGACTGGACTGAATGCAGTCTTCGATCCAATCCCTTTCTGAGCAAGCTTCAGGCAACAGTGGAGAGGAAATCTCCCTTTTTTACAGGTAGGCAAAACCTCCACCAGAATCCAGCTCAGGGATGGAAGCCATCTGTCCTGACCGATTGGGGGTGGAAACGACAGAAAGGGTGAATGTAGACGGAGGATAGAAAGAGGGAGCCCAAAGAGAGGATAGAAAGAGAGTGTAGAAATAGTGTGTAGAGAGCGAGCAGAGAAAGAGGGGGTTGGTGGAGAGGAGAGAATGAAGAACGGGGTGAGAGACCAAGACTGTAAAACGAGGAGTGAAAGTGTGTAGGAAGAGATATATGTATATCTCCTTCTACGTTGTATGTAAAAGGAGAGATACAATCAAGACATTTCATCCACTGAGATCTGCTGAGAGAGGAGAAAAAATGTTACTGATGGCAGCATTGTAATATGTTTTTACATGAGAGATGAGGATGAAAAGTGTCATGAGACGTCCCTCAGCAGCCTAAGCCTATGGCAGCATAACCAATGGAGGGCTAGTCACCCCTAACTATAGGATTTATCAAAAAGCAAGGTTTTAAGTCTGATCTTCAAGGTAGAGAATGTTTCTGCCTCAGGAACCAAAGCTGGGAGCTGGTTCCATAAGAGAGGGGCCTAAAGGCTAAAGGCTCTGCCTCCCAGTCGACTCTTAGAGACTCTGGGAACCACCAGTACACCTGCAGTCTGAGAGCGAAGTGTTGTGTTGGGAATATAAGAAACTCTGAGATCTTTCATATACACTGGAGCTTGGTTGTGGATAGCTTTATATGTGAGAAGACGGATTTTAAACTCTATCTGGGAATTAAAGGAATACTTCACCCTCACAATGATGTTGCTTCATTTTCTACTCACCCTCATGCTGATTAACACTCTGGAGCACTTTTTTGATATTTATCATGCTGCCGGAGATGTGGGGAGGTGATTGTTCTGCATTAATTCCACTACAGTGATGCTGAAACGGTGTCCAAGCAAAAAGGTCCATAAAAGTCCACAAAAACTTGGCAATGTTCCTTCATACTACTCGTCCAAAGTAATCCAAGTGGTTGGAAATGAGAAATACAACATGCTACGGTTTATGCTCTAAAAATATACTAAATGATGATGTTTCGAGTAAATTATGGAGGCTACACATTCAGGACTTTAAAAATTTTAAAATCAAGATTTTAAAAATCACAATATATCTGTGAATAGATTTTTTATTTATGTCCCACCCCTAATGAGTACTCTGGATCTTGTCTTTGCTCAGGGGTGAAGTTGTTCTCGTACAGCACCAGTGGGGCCAGCCTCTTCCTCATGCCACAGATCCTTCTGAAAACTGGACTTGGGGTGAAGAGCATCGCTTTGCAGGCAGCCTTCTGTGGAATAATCGGCTTCTTTACGTTCCTGACGCCCGTCCTCCTCCACCTGGTAACCAAGGGCTACGTAGTCCGGCTGTACCACAACCCAGACAGGGACACCTACACGGCCGTCACCTACAGCGTGTTCCTGACTGAGAAGAAGCGTGTTTTCCACCAGAACCAGGTCAGGATCCCTGCCGTCAGCAAGATGTTCACCACCTTCTACGCTGGCCAGGTGGGACTCCTGGTGAACCCAGACCTGTTCCTCATTCCACATGACTACAACCACCTGATGGGCTACGATAAACCCTTCAGCTTCAGCACAGAAGACGTGGAACAACCTGACAAGAGCTGAAAGACTGGGACATTTACTGTGTAGTGTTAATAAATTTAAATTGTAATCTTCCAACCTGGGTTTGTTCGGTAACTTCCAGAGTATATATATTTATAAATAGGCTACTCACCAATTCTCCAGGATATAAACAGAGTTTACACCTTCTGAAGTCAAAAACCATAGTTTTAGTTTGTTTTCCAGATGAGGTGATTGTTTCTGACCGAGCTGTTCTCTGTACTTAGTTTCCTGTCCATCACTGATACTCCCTATAACAGCAGAGTAATCAGATTATTCCTGCAGATGATAGGACAGGCACCCCAGACTCCAGTCATGTGTGAAAAATCTCTTTACGTTCGAATAACTGTAAAAAGTCATATAAAAAAGTACAATTCTAAAGAAGTCCAGGCTCTGTGTGAAGTGTAAACATAACCAGAATCCAGTGATCTATAATTCTCATCAACTCGGATTTTATTCCCAGTTGAACATGAAAATATTTTACTCTCAGTAGAAGATTACATTTATTTTTTCTTCCCAGTAGAACAGAGACATATTTTCTTCCCAGTAGAACAGAAACATTATATTTGATTCCTAGTAGAACATGAACATTTAATTGGTGATATGAGCTGACAGCGCCAGTCAGGTCAGGTGAAGGATACCCAATGAAAGCAGACCCACTGACCCTTGCTGCCATCCGGTGGTGAGTAATGAAATAAAAAGGTTTTGGTGTTCAGTGGGATGTTGCATAAAGGTTCATTCATTTTGACATGTTAGGGTTTTTGTTTATTATAAATATATCAGAGTAAACTATGGCCTCCTGCTGGACCATCAAACACTCTCTTCTTCTGTGAAGATGTAAACAGCAGGGTGTCCAGCTATGGTCCTCCAGACCCTCAATCCTCCAGGACCCAATCCCTTGAGGGGCGATGATGGAGCTGTGACTCTTCTTTCACTAACTTCTTTCTAAGAAAACCCCCAAAACCAAAGAGCAGATGAACAGACAGTTTATGAGAAATTGTTGTTTATTGTTTGGTCATCTGAGACGCATGAAACTGCCAGTCAAGTTCTAGTTTCACTTTACTGTCAATTACTGTATTCAATTGATCAAATGTTCCAAAAGATTCATTTCCGTTGTATTATGTTCTTGATTAATTTTGATAATTGAACAGACAGATGTCCATGTGATGTCCAAAAAAATTAAATTATCCCAAAATGTTTAAAGAGAACAACCATTGGTCTGAGAAACAACAATCAATTTAGATCACTATGATCCATCCGCCTGGGAATTTTGCTAAACCTAGGCTAACAGTGCTAAAACTAGGCTTTAAACTGTACTTAATCATTTGCAGAGATGTACTAAGACATTTGCAATTTTATGACATGAAAGAGAAATACAATTCTGTTGTGAACAATTGACAAATGGTTTGTGGACGTGTCCATGTAGTTATGAGAATGCAATTTCGGTTTCAAGAAATGAGCCAAACCTATGGAGAAAAACTGGAATGTAAAATGAAAAATTCAGAGCAAATTTGATCAAACTGGAGCTTGATTTTCATGAAGCTGCTTTGTTTAACTTTACAGATAATTGTCTTATCTCCCTTTTACTTTCCTATCACTTCGTTTCTGCTCACCGAATCCAGACAGATCCAGCCAGAATGCATGATGTTACCGCAGGACAACACCCCTGCAGGCTGGGGAGCTTTCATCAAACAACACAAACATCAGAATAAAACATAGAAGTCAGTTTATTTACACATTCAGTCAGGTTTCTTCATCTTCACCGGCGTATTTACATTATGTACATTATGATATTCAGTTTAGTCTAGAGGGAGGATCTCAGCTTGTATCTGAAGTCCACATCGTAGGTGGGTTGGAGGATCCCCAGACCAGCGCGGGACTGGTCCAGAGGGGGAACTCTGATAGCAGGGTCCAGTAATTCCATGTCGAAGTAGGAAAGCACCAGCGAGAGGAACTGTTTGATCTCGTACACGGCAAAAAAGCGGCCCGGACATTTGGTCACCCCAGAACCGAAGGGCATGTAGAAGTACCGGAGACGACGGCCGCTGCGGTGGAATGTGGTTTTCTCCTGACCTTTCTCATCCAGGAAACGGTCAAAGTTATACTCCTGCAGGGGGAAGAGGAGGAGAGATGAAGAACATTAGTTACTGTGACATTCTGATAAATGGGATTTTCTTGTTTAACAAGCAATGCTCCAAGTCATTTAGTTTTATCTATAACACAGCTGGTGGGAGCTGACACTTTAATCCCAGTAACCATGGCGACATAATGTCCCCAGGACAGCCTCAGTTGTCATATTATGAGGCCGAAATGATGTAAAATGAATGTATCAACAGATATAGCAGCATAAAAACCGACCAGAAGAAGAAAACAGGATTAAGAGTATTTTGTAGAAATAACACACAGATCAACAGGGACCAATCCTTTTCTCATCCCATCATTATTCTCTCAAGTCTTGGCTTTCCATATTTCCATAGTTACAATTAAACCAGCTCAGCTTCTTGGTTTCATTCCAGCCATAGAGGACCAGGATTTTTCTAGAATTTTCTGCTGAATTGTTCATTTTTGGCTGCTTTTGAATTGACATTGCCCTTAATCTAAGCTCTCTGATTGGTGGAAAGTTGGACAGGAAGTGGTTTCATCATCATTTCCACGTCTAACAAGAGGTCTCTTAGCAACAAGGTAGTGCTAGTGATGAAGATGTGATATAATAATGGTGTTATCATGGTGGATTTATAGGCACTAATTTATCAAAGGTGTTCACCTCTTAAAACACGAGTTAACCCGACATCAAGGTGCATCGAGGAATGCGGCCATGACGCCGTCAAAATAGCGGCGCATAGCATTTGGTGCCTTGCCTTTCATGAATCTGCAATCTGGGCGTTTCTGGCAGAATGTGCACAATACTGGGAGGAGTAGTTGCAGATAAATCAGTTTTACACAGCGACGTCATTGACTAAACGTGGAACTGATGCGCTGTCTGTTCTGCATGTATATTTAGCCCTTCTGAAAAGCAGGCGTTACCTGGCTCAGAGGAGCACAAACAGCAGCAGCTGGATGAGAGGAAACAGCCCCATGCTGCAAACGCATCAGTCTCATTCACCATAGATAAATGTTGTGAAAAGGAGGTGCGTTTATATTTGTTATGTCAACAAAACTATGATGTCATCAACAGCATGTTTCAGTCTGTGTACAGACCTACAACCGGCTCTAGTCAGTCATACGCAGAATTCCAGTTATGTGCTCCTGCACATGTTCAGTGATCAGAGGAATCTTATCTTTCTCCCCTCAGCTTATTAGCTGAGGTTTCTTATGAATTATTTAACTCTTCATCTTATGTCTCACCATCTCTTTTTAACCTCATCTGATGTTCCTCTTGTGTTCAGACTGGTTATACTTTTTGTCAAACCAGATCTCTGCTATCTTTCTATTTGCTTCTTTTACTAATATTTCAATCTCCATTTGTTTACCGTTTGCGACTGTCTTCCTCTCATACAAAAATAATTAGTTGCTCACACATATATCCACATTTTAATAAGGCTGTTTGCGTCTATTATCAGTAGCTTAATCAATCTTAGTGAATCAGCTGCAGATAATGGAAACGCAGCAGGAGCGGTTTATTCATGGCAGACATAATTTTATACTCCCTATTTGGGATCTTCTTAAATCAGGACCACAGGGCTCTGAAAAACCACTACATGTGGCTCTTGGATGGGATAAAAATGTCTGGAAAACTTCCTTAGACCACCTGAGGGGGGCGCTATCCATCACAGAGTTACACAACACCATCATGGTAGAGGAGGCAGACCTGAGGAGGTCTTGAGGAGGTTTAGAAGTAAAGAGAAGAGTCTTACGTATGGATCCTCGTAGATTTCTGGATCGTAGTGCAGCATGGGTGGATACATGGCTATTACATCATCTTTCCTTATATGGTAAGCTTCCTGGTTGTCAAGGTGAAGCAGGAAGTCCTCCTTGGCAACGCGAACATTCATGGAAGCACTGGAAAGGCGCATGGCTTCTTTAATGATGCTGTCTGTGGAGAAACACAGGAAATTTCAGCTTTTCAGGTACAGGTAGCTTCTGCTCACTGGGAGCCTCATTTGTCAACCGTCCGTACACCCAGAAGTCTGCTTCAGTTCTGTGTACAAGCATTTCCATGCAAAGTCTGGGATTTATCAATTTGTACTTGTGCATAGAAAAATGTGTGAATTCAAGCACAACATTTTCCATGCCTATGCACAAAACCCTGAGGGTAGAACAGGGAAAGTGCATTATTTCTGCAGGCTGTGCAGTATCTGTCAGTTATGTTTACTCGAAATAATAATCATTCAATTAGTAATCTGTGAAATACATTGACAAAATAAACAGATATTTAAAGCAAGATTTAATGGTTTAAATCTTATTAAAGAAGCGACTGACAGGTGAGAGGCCAGCATTATTGATCAGACATTAAATAATATTTTAAAAAACTCTGCTCTCTGCTGTGAGGTCATCAGACCTCTTTCTTAATCTAATTTCTGTACAGAAATGGAGATTTATAGCATTTTTCTTTCTCTTCTTTCTTTTTTTTAAATGACAAAGATCTCTTCTGGATCATGAATCAGTTAGTGATCTAATTTCTGTCTGCAGCGTTTATCTATTGTCCCTTATCTGTTAGTTCCCTGTTCTTTTTACTGAGATGTTTGGCAGAAATTCCTTCTCTCTTTCTTTCTTAGGAGAAACGAGTGATTTCTGTGTGACTTCTTAAGGGAAGTGTTATCTCTATATATGGTTAAATGCGGGCATTTCTGCATGCAAATGACCATGCTCGGCACGAGCAGGTGATTTAGAGCATGTGGGATTTATCAACAGCTGATTGCTGACCGTCGTGCTACGACTGGTCAACACACGCTTGATAAATCTGGATTTTTTTGTACTTAGGACAATATCATCGTAGGATGATATTTAGAACTGTTTCTATGCACATTTGATAAAAGAGGCCCCTGGAATCTCACCTAGAACCGGCATGTTGTCCAGCTGGTCCCTGCTCAGGTTCAGACTGGGGTCACTGGGATCAACTTTCACATCCCCCAGAACTTTCTGGACCTCCTCATACGCTGCCTTCATAGCATCTGGACTCCTGAGCAGAGACATAAATGCAGTCTTAGAGACAACCTCAGAGATGAACACATCAGATACAAGAGATGAGGAGAATGAGGATGAGGAGGAGGAGGAAGGCTGAGACAGTGTTGGTGTGCAGCCAGCAGAGCGGCAGTTCATGGCAGCATTCCTCTGCAGGGTTTAATCACGGGGCTGACCCGCCTCACGTTCAGACTTGTTCTTGCTTCATTTGTTCCATGTCAAGCTTCAGGACTCTTCCCCTGAACCGCCCACAACCCGCAAACACCTCCAGGCGACACACTCATTGCTGGACAGCACGCATCCCTTCTAACCATGTAACACCCTTTCTGCCTGACTTCCTTTAAAGTAAAAGGATCTAAAAAAAAGTGTTGCCAGTCTATTAAATTTTCTAATCACAATATACCGCATGAGATCCCTGAGTTAACTCATGATAAAGTGTATATTAATCACACCATTTAAAAGAGATGTTCTATTTTGATCTATTTTATAATATTGACATTTGTCGAGAAACCAACATAGATTTTAAACAGATAAATAATCCTGTTAAGATGTGTTTTTGTGAGAGGTGGACAGTTAGAGTTTGGATTTCCTAGCTACTATAAACACATCACGGCGCTGCAGAGGATTCTCTCTGACACAGCAACAATAATTTATAATAGTAATTTTCTATTCCTCAGTCTCTTGTTGTTTGAGTTGCTTCTTTTTAAAGATAAAATACCTCAGTCTGGTCCAGAAAACCATCCTGTAGAACTTTAAAGTTAAACTGTCTGTGTAGTCTGTTTATTTCCACATCTCTCACTGAAAGTACGCTGACAGTGAGTGGGTTGAGGAAGTTGCGTTAACTTTGACGGCCCTAATGTAAAAGCATCTTTTCCTGCCTGAAAGGCTGCAAAAAATATCTACACACAAGATAACTAAAGCTTCATAGTTTCTTCATTCATGAAATAATGAAGATGTGTTAAAATCCAGCTGTTGTCCTGATGGAAAGCTGCACACCTTGTTTTTAGGCAACACTTAACAATGACAGAAGTGTTGGTGTCGTGTGTTCGGTTTTTTGGTGTTAAATGAAACAATGATGCTCAAACTGTGGATTCTGACTCCAGTAACTGCTGGGATCTTTGTTGGGAAAGTTGGGAAAATGTTGCAACATTGCTTCCAGCCAGACTTCCTATTATTACACTTTTACATTCAACTTCATGTTTATTGCAACTTGATGTCGCTGCTGAATATTTTACACATTTTTTAAATAAATGTTGATGAAACACACACTGATTACATCTTCACCATTATGGCACGATGTTGCTAAACAACAAACCCCCAAAAGAAAAAAAGGAGATTGAAATTTCCTTTTTTTCCTGAAATCTTCATTTTTCTCTAACAGAATAATTTGTGTATATGCATGTACTGTACCATCTATCACTGCATGCTACGCAATGGCACATGCATCCACCAGGGGGCAGAGGACATGCACACACAGCAGGGTTTTAGCATGAAGCCACGCAACAGGTCTCAGAAACTGTTAAATACAAGCCGAGGCAAAACGTGGTGCAGAGAGGGGGAGTGCTGAGCGAAGTCATAAAACTGGTACTTCACATGGAATTGTGTTCTGCCTTTTATTCTTGTCGCGTTGGTCCGTTTCAAGAACAGCTGTTCAATGACTCATACTGTCTGAGGCTACTTCTGAGCTCATTTTCCTCTAACACATTTGATTCCTGTCTTCATCCCTTACACAAACCCTCCTCCGACTTGTGAACACAGTGAAAGGAAGGACAGAGGAAAGCTCCAGCACCTGACCTGCGTCCATACCTGATCATGTAGAAGAGACTCCAGAAGGTAGCCGGCAGGGTGTTGGCTTGTGAGGCCCAGAGGAGCGCGACGTGCGTTCTGGCTTTGCTCAAGTCATTGAAGGTAGACAAGGAATCATTCAGGATCATCCTCATGGAGATGAGGTCAGACATGTTCTGCCTCTTGGACAGCTTCTCAGCATGCATGGTCTTTGCCAGGTTCTAGGAAGCAGAAAGTAACCAGATGCAAACCCTGTTTTCGTGCAGATGAGCTGTGGGAGGAGTGAAAGCAGAGCTGCCACCCACCTCTCTGGCGCTGTAGGCGCTCTTGAAGACGTGGATGGGCAGGCCGGCCACAAGCGCCGGGAAGATTTTATCAAACTCCTTGAAGTTCTCCAGAGCGTTGAGCACCAAGGCTTTCTGCGCCGCCTGCCGAGCGTGACACTTGTCTTCACCAAACTCCTTACCAAACAGAGTCAGGTAGCCGGACTCAAACATCACCTGGTGGGCAGCAGGGGAGGCAGACTTTTGAGATCAGCTTTCTCAGATCTGATCAGAAATAACAGCTCTTGTCTCTTCCTGACCTTGTAGCAGAAGGCGAAGATGCCGTCCACCTGCCAGTGGTCCTTACTGGGACTAAGCGTGTCCGACTTCAGCATGACGTCCTGCAGGTGGCCCATCATGGCTTCTATCAGGGAGGGCAGAGCTTCGCCCTGCAGGGTCTTCAGGAAGGTTTGGTGAAGGTTTTCTGTGGTGTGACCATGACGAGGGTCGAAGCTGTCATGGCCAAAGGCCTGAAGGAGGAGGAGGAGACATCTGAAGGACTCAGATCTAAGAAAGAAAAGCATCCTTACAGCTACACCTCAGTTCTTTTACCTTGACAGATGTGGCAAAGTGGAACTTCCTCCAGTCCAGATGTCTCCCCTGTCGGATGACTGAGTGGTATGAGAAGGGGTCACACAGGAAGTGGATGTATTGACCTGCGATCTTGCAGGTGAAAATGTGGCCGTACTTCTTCTGCCGGCTGCGCAGGAACTGAAGAGGGTTTGCTCCGAACTGCAGAGCACAACCCAGGTAGGGGATGAAGCCGTTTTCCACCGCCGGCTCCCCGGGTTGCCTGGAGCAGGAGGAAAGAGAGCAGGATGATCAGTCAGATGGCTCCATGCTGGACCTGGACGTACAGGTACGAGTCAAACCAGTCAGAAGATAAACCGCTCTGTACATGTCAAGGTTTCCTAGAGATGGAAGTTACATAACATGTACATCCCTGTCTTAGCCACATGGTTACAGGCGGCTGATGATTAACATGTATCACTACTCATTAACTCCACAACACAGGCAATGCAGCCGGCACATGTATGAGCCTTCCAACTAGTCACGAGAGGACACTGCTTCATGCAACATGCCCGCACCCGTCCCCCCTAAGCTGAGAGCAGGTTGTCAATGCAGCATTTACAAACAGAAAGAAATGTTTTCTGAGCGTAAACACAGCGCGATAGGGACAGTTGCCATGAGCAATGTCTCCACGTTGCCAGCAGAAGGAGCCGCGCTGGTGTTTTATTGTTGTTGTGAATGAAGGAGCAACAAACAGAGCAGCAGCCTGGTGACACAATGTGGTGAATCAGTCCAAACAAATCCCACATTCAGCAGCTTTTGTTCCACCTCAGTAGTGTGTGTGGACACAAAACACTCGCCACCTGTTATACATGGAAAACCTGTTTATTTGCTTCTTCACTTCACCTGCGTGAAGGGCCTGGAGGCTTTTTTATTTACAGATGAACTTCTCAACCTCAGGAAAAAGTAAAAAATAATCCATTATGAGCTCTTACCTCCGTCGAATCCCTAGAGCCAGCCACAGGAGGCTACACAGAGCCACCAGCACCCCAAAAATCAAAGCAAAGCTGATCATCATCGTGCAGTGAAGATGAGGGAGGATGAGGAGAGGAAGATCCACAGGTGATGGCGACCTAACACGCAGTAAAGCTCCACAAAGTTCACGCTGACAGAAAGATGAACAGATGCTGAATTCCAGGGGAAAAATGTGCTGAACTCTTTCAGCAGGAAAACAAAGAGGAGCAGCTGGCTGTCAGCAGGGTTGCAAGCAGGCAGCAGCAGCCAGCTTATATAGCCAGCCCCATGCGTAGGGAGGGCCCAGCAGCCACAGACTGGATCTGTCCTGCCTCTGTTGTAAAAAAAACACCTCTCCACAAAAGACTCTTATCATTTTTTATATGAATCTTTCATTATCTTTCAGTTGTCTTGCCATTGTCTGTATATTTTATTTATTTCAAACATGCAAAGTATTCAATTCCAAAATAAACATGCAAGGCTTATGAAAGCAAGAAAAATCAACTATTACAATTATTAAGTCAAATCTTTTTATTTACTCCTTTCCCCATACTGGCCATAATCTACTCTTCCCATGGCAGGTACATTACATGAAATATTTAGATAATAAAAAAAAGTATATACTGGTACACCTTTATAGTTCTTTTACACAGTATAGTATTCTCAGTACACCATATATATATATATACACATGCATTTATCATAGAAATACAATAATAACGACAACAATAATAATAATAATGATATTATATATATAATTACAATGATAACCATGATTCTTATTATAATGCATACTTTATGTTTTTCTGTACTTAATTTGTATATTAGATAGGTTTCCACAGTGGATCCATCTTACTGGAATCTCTAGGAAATCAGATTCCATGCATCCTGCATGTGCATGTGCATGTGCATGTGCTGGCCTTGACCAGAGTCCATGGTCAATGTTACCTGAACCGCTGGATTGTGATAGTGAACCTGGAGGGTAAATAGATCCAAGGTCTCTCCTGCTTTGTTTGTGTGAAAACTGGATGAACATCACAGTATGTGTGATCTGTTGGGACTTGCCAGAGCCATAGTGAGATGGGTGGAGATAAGATCTAGTTCATCAGGAACTATAGATGGACGAAAACTAACAAAAATAATCTTAGAGCTCGTTTGATAGGCCACCCAGTTTTAGAAAGGTGATGGAGAAAACATGCCAGACAGAGCATGGATGTTGAAGTCAGGGCGAAGCACAAACACAAACATCAGCGTGAAACACTGAGAAACAGGTTTCCTTTTCATTTATTAAATGTGGGTGTTGGGGGGGGGGGTGCGGCAGCTATAGCTCCTCCTGACATTTCTCAGATGTTTTGACATGACTCACCTATGTTTGTCCCGTCTCTAATAAGACTCGTTTTCCTGAGCCTATCAACAACCAACGAACGAAGGAAAACTTTATATCAGAGGGAAACATGGAAACCTGTGTTTACCATGTCTGTGTTTTCTCCATCAACCACTCGTCCTCCAGCTCATCCCAATTTGAAATTCAGCCCAGTATCTTGAAGGACAAACTCTTAACAAGCGGACTGATAAAAACTAACATCTGATTTATTGCTCCAGCTGAATTCCTTAACGGCTTCATATCTGTTATATTATCAGAAAACGCCAGACTTTAACCCTTTAATGCCTCTGTATCATATCTGATCCAGTTTCCGCATCACTTTATGGTAAAAACTGGTCTCAGAATCCTGTTGTACAAAATGCTTGTCTTCTGGTGCTCCTTGGTGGACACTATGATGATAGAATAAGAAACTAAATAAACAAGAATTAACACTGAATTATAAAAATAAATAAAACTTTAAGGGTATAAACACATCAAATGAAAAAAAAGTACATTCCCCGTATTATTTTGTTGAGTCTGGCTTTAAAAACCATTATTTTTTTACATCCACTTTAACCTGTTCAGGTTCTGCAGGTCTGGTCCATTACAGACACCAGCAGACTCATTCCTCAGCTCTGTTCAGAAGCACCATTTGGTTTTTTGGGCCTGGAGGGAAGCCACACATACAGAAAGAAGCAGAGCTGCAGAACAACAATAATGTCCCATCAGGACAAGCATGACAAACTGCTGAGGCAATTGTCTTCAGCTGACGTCACCAACATGTGGACTGAAGTCACAAAGTCTGAGTCAGAGCAACAAACGGTCATTCAGTGAGCAGGAAAACATCTGATGGCTGCGCCTCCTCCTACATTCTTATATGTTAAGTAACCTGCTTATTTATGTATTTATTCATCTGTGTGATGGGATGGGACAGGACGGGCACTGATGCAAACATTTACACCTGCAGCACTCTGCAGGTCCATCATGTTATCTTGCATTGAGAAGAATTTAAGCACATGGTGTTTTATTGACAAGATTCATTTACAGAATAATTCGTGGTGTTTTATTTACAAGATTCATTTACAGAATAATACGTGGTGTTTTATTTACAAGATTCATTTACCTTGATCAGTTAACGCCCCATTTCCACGGACGTATTCTGCATGCGGTTTGTCAGCTTGCGGGCTCAGTCCGCAGCTCTCCCGTTCAAGTATTTGCTTCAAATCTGGGCTCATACCCGGGGTCTGCAGAGATGGTTGGATTTCTAAAACAGCCGCTGCACATTCCAACTGAATTTCATCCTTCAGCTTCGTCCTCTGCTCTAGTTTAAGACATGCCTCTGATTTGGGCTTGGTTAACTGGTAACCAAGGTCGAGCTTTAGAGCCCAGTCTGCTGCACTAAAGCAACATGCATTAGGTAGTCATCTCGGTTCGATACTGCTTGACCAATTATAACATCACGTGTGTCAGGAGAGGCCTTGACTGTTAAATTACTACATATTGTTCAAGTGTCAACTCATTCTGTAAACATGGTAAAATAGAAAGATAAAACACTAAATATACTGTATATATCCCAGCAGATCCATAAATTTGCAGTAAATTCACCTTTACCAAGCTTAAACTGTGTGTATGTACACATAAACACACCAAACATCCATCTTCTGCCAGTTATACAGGATCGTGTCGTGGGCGCAGCAGCCTGAGTGGGAAACCCAGACTTTAACTATTTCAGGTATGTGTCCACCCTGTGAGACGTTCCTGAAATTAGTACCTCCTCAGGAAGGATCCAGGAGCCATCCTGACCAGGTGGCTGAGCTGCCTCTGGCTCCTCTGAATGTGGAGGAGTAGCAGCTCTACTCTGAGCCCGTCCTGGATGACCAAGCTCCTCACCCTATCTCTAAGGGAGAGCCCGGCCACCCTGCAGAGTGTGTTCACAATCTGGTTCTTCTGGTCACTACCCAGAGCTTGTGACTAAAGGGGAACGTAGACCAACCATTAAATGTAGCTTTGGCTCAGCTCTTGCACGCTGCTTAGCCTGCTGATACCTTTCAGCTGCCACAGATCAAAAACGCCCGACAGGACTCCCGCTTCAGCTTCATGGCATCCCTCATTCCTCGTGTCCACTAACGCACCAACAACATTATGGCCACAGTCTACTCTGACTCAATGTCCACTGCCTCACTCAGGACATGGTTGAAGCTTTGCTGGGGGTGGGAGTTGAAGTTCCCAGCAGACCCTCACTACATGTTTGAGCCTGCCAGGCCTGACCAGCGCCCCCACCCCAAGAAAGTATCTACATTGATAAAAGAAAGAAAATAGTAGTAGCAACTTTACAATCAAAGCTAAAAAGGAAAGTCTGGGCAAGAAGCTGCTACAGGTGCAGGGAAACATCTCCCTGTCTCCGTTACAAAGCAAAGCAGACAATCATGAAGACTTGTGACAGGGCAGTTTGAAGAGCCCTGACCTCTGACCACAGCCAACACAGGAAGTAAATATGACGAAAAGTTGTGAAAACTATGAATGTTATGATTGCCAGAGCTGAACCAGAGGAGATGAAGCAATGCCTGCAAGGCAAGAAACTCCTCATGTGCAATCACAAGGAAATATGGACCTTTTCATTTAGTAAGTCTTGTGCAATCTAACTGGCAGATATGATCAATTCTATCTACTGTAAATACACATGACGCTACGTGTAACAGTGCATGTTGCTGTGTGCACAGTGCTGCTAAATCCTTATAAAACATGGTTGCTCCTTTATATGTTTATGCTGTACATGAATCATCAAGAAGTTTTACGTCTTATGTCCTTGTGGTGAGCATTTGCCTTGATTTAATGTTCACTATGCCAACATTACTCCGCCAACAATTGATGTTTGGGAATACATTTCTGCAATGCCAACAGTAGTCCTTAATGTTGTGTTCCTTATGATATTTCCAAACTATTACTCAGAGATTCGACATGATATTCTTGAAAACATCTTTCCCCGAAATAGTTGAAAAGTGTGCGAGGCATAGCAACTGTAACCATGAAGGACAATTGACCTGTTCTGATCTATGGTCTGTACTCTGTAGTCGCTCATTTTGGTCTACAGACTGTAGTGCATTATTCTACAGACGGTGGTTTCTGTGGGACAGTTTACATCTGATCCCAGGGCTGGAGGGAAACTGTTAAATCCCATGTAATGTGCAGGAACTTGAAAGATTGCTCTCTGCACCTCTTTCCTCATAATATATAAAAACATCTAGTGTTGTAGATGTTCATTGCCAGGTTATTTACAAATACAAGTCTCCTCCCAGTAAGAATGTTTCATTCCCATCACTGTCCTGTCATCTGCATAATTAGGCCTTTTTCCCTTTTTTTGCTCTATCATTAAATCAACCTCAGTCCTAATAAAGATATCAAATATGTGATATTAGAAATTATTTCCATGCTTTGAATCCTAGTTTATTGATGTCATGTTACTGGTCTAATGAAAAGTAAACGTATTCTGTACTTTTCCCCCTTTCACAGACGATGAGGCTTGTTCAGGTCTGTGGATGTTTAAAGAAAATCCTCCCAAGGTAACACAGGATCAAAATAAATAACGTAAGAATGTTCAGTGGTTTAGTGAAGCCTTTCCAGCAATAATGATAATGCTCTAATAATAATGATAATCAATCAATCAATCAATCAAAACTTTATTTATAAAGCGCCTTTCAAACAAAGCAAACATTTCCGTCCGTCCAACCCACCCCCAACCCCAATTTCACCCACCAACATTTGCCATACCCCATGTTACATTGTGTTTGTGGGCCTGTCCCATGCTGGTGAAGTGTTAATAAAAGTGGGCCGAGGGGGCCACCTCTGCCCCAACCCAGGGAGACATTGAAGCAGCATAGCTACCTGGCATGCACCCAATCTAAGGACACCCGACCCCTGGACCCTGCCTGCTCTACGTCTGCTTTGTTTTTTATTTTATTTTTTTGTTTGTGGGTTTGTTTTGTTTGATTTTTCAAAATATTATTGCAATGCATTAAAATTGGCACAGCATTGATGGCTAGCTGGGGAAAATATGTTGTTTCTGTTCTACTGGGAATAAAACATGACATTTATTTTTTACTTAGAAAGTCTTCATAAGATTTGAAAATCTTTGCATTTTGTGTTTGAGTTGTGTTTGTGCACCAAAAGCAGTGTGTGAAACATGTTGTTGCATCCTTTCATTAAACTCCAGCAACCCAGAGTTCTGAGAAGCAGAGGGTTGTAAATATGACCAAGGTCAGACGTGTTACCTAATATACAGTGTGGTTAAACAAAACTTTTTTTAGGGTTTGTGTTTCACAATGACCTGTGCTGAGTATTACTGAAGAGATCATGTGATACACGAGCAAACAAAAGCAGACATCAGAGCTGCGTGTATTTGCTTAAATTTTTTTATTTATAGATAAACTTGCTAAATCATGACTTTTCAGGTCACTTTACGTCTAGCAGCTATATTTGTAGTGGTGAGGTTGATATGAGCTGCAGTCTCTTGCTGATACACATAGATATGTTTTATCCTGGACCAGTGTAACTAAATGTGTCAAGGTCAAGGTTAGAGTAATGACTTTTTGAATTAGTAGTCAGTTTTTATCTGCTAATCATACAGCAGTCAGACCTTTGCACCCTCATTAGAAAACCACTACATTTGTACCCTCGTAAATTATTTCACCACCAAATGACCAAAGAAACATGGTAAAATGTACTGATTTAAAGACTTTTTGTTATGGTTTATGAACAAAGATGTAGATCTACAGCGATAGAAGGTATGTCAACAAATGCAGATTCTTCCTCCATCTGATAATGTTGACATTAAGCTTTCATCCTTTCAAATCCTTTCATTTTGAGCAAATATTTCTGCAAATGTTGTTTATATGATTAATGAAACTATATAGAAACGGACCAAAAAGAAAATATGAGTCTGAACATCTGATCGGTTTCAGCTGAGAACCTTTTTGATTTCTGTTGTGTTACAGTCTGCCTGCTCTCCACTCAGTCATGTGTCCAGTTCATCTGAGTTCATACTACAGTAACCCAGAGCGCTCCACCTCCTCTTAGGTCATTATGGGACACCCTGCTATCTATAACTTATACGCCTGCTCTGACACATGCATTTACACCCTGATGATGAAAAGATTGAGAATAATTTCTGTCATTTCCCTTTTTTTAGAATCTACAGTATATCTGTCTTGCAAAGTCTCCGTCTACTCATCCGTCTGTTTTACCAAGCTCAGAGGCTACATACGTATATGGTCACCTGCTTATATTTATAGCCATTGTTGGAGAGAATATATCCTGAATGTGGCTAGTTACAGAATACTGCATACCCACTTGAAAATGTATTTTGTGACATATTCCATTAAATTACTTAATTCTCATTCTGTACTTCATATACTTTGAATAAACTAGGTGATTGTCTAGTTATTAGAATGACAAAACTACTGTAATGGTATTACAAAAGTAACTGTATTCTAAGTACTCAGATTTAACATAGTAACTTTACAGTTACTCATAATTATTATTCTAAATACGTAACAGCGGTACATGTTTTGCGTTAATCCCCAGCACCATGCAGCTGCCCTAAATGAGCTGCAGACGCACAGAATGGCATGATGCTGCTGATGTAGGCAAACTGATTGTGATGCTTGCTGCACCTTATCTGGTGTTTTGTTGACATGTTTTCTGCAGAACATCTGACAGGGAACAGACGTCAGATCAGTGTTTTACGTCACAGTGACTGTTTAAGATGCTTGAGGATAAACAAAAATAAAATAAAGATCTTTTAATCTTTGTCCAGCTGGGGACAGACACAAAGTGTTACATCATAAAAATAACATAAAAGAGAATTTAAAAAGTTAAATTATCATCGTCAGTAAGGCTCAATGTTAATAACTGGACCGGGCCGCGGAGTCTCATTGCAAGGCAGTTTATTACGAAGACAACAACAACATCCGGCCGGAACCGGAAAAAGGAAACCAGAAAAAGGGGGAGTAAGAGAAGAGCGCTAGAGGGCAGTATAACACAACATAACATAACCATGTACTTGAACAGGCGCACGTGTCATACAGCTCTGCAGAGGCCTGCTAACCAGTTATGATTCTGATTAACTTCCATGTAAATCATTAAGATTTGATGGTTAAGTGACAAATTTTCCCAAAAGTTTTGTGCTTTTTTTCCCACAAATGTTTGAATCAACTTAAATGTACAAAACAGATTTATCTAACCTGTACAGGCAGTTCTCTTGTGCCTAACATGAAAATACAACTGACAGTATGTCTATATTAGCAGAAACAATATGTTCACAACTGTGACACATTCGGTCTTTATCAGATTAATTAAGTGCTCAATATTATTCTCCATGTCCATGTTAACGCCATGAATATATATATATATATATACGAGCACTGGCACATATTTTTTCAAGAATCAAGAATCTTGGTGTCATGGTAACAACCAGCTGACCTTTAAGGTCAATGTTGCCTTGGGACCTGTAAAACTCGGGACTAAACTATCTAGTTATGTAAATACTCTGAGTGGCATTAAAGCTGCAGTCTACAACTCTGAGAGTAGAGCGAACTTAGCCTGAAATGTTGAACAGACACAAGTCTCATGTAACTCCCCCTCCCTTCCTTCTGCGCTCAAGTCCTGCCTCCAACTCCGTCCCCCCACCTCCTCACCGCGGCGCATGCGCGGCGGCCGTGAACGCGACGTGAAATGAACAGTAAACACAACACAACACAACACAACACGGCCAACTTGGCATCGGTTCTATTAATCCTTTCAGATCACGTAGCTCCCGCCATTCACAATGAGGCAAAATGACTAGTGGCGGTGTGGATGTTGGCTAGATAAAAAAATTTAAGTTGTTTGTTAACAAGAAGTATTGAAAAATGTCAGAATCATTCATTCAGTCTGTATTTAGGCCAGCGTTGTACCAAAGTATGTCACTAGATGAGTTCAGCAACAGCTAATGGGTAATGAAAAAATCAAACAGCTGACGGGTCAACAACAACTTGCTGAGTGAGTGTTGGTAAATAAGCAGCTGAACAAGACGCTGACAGAAGTCAGGCCCGTGCTGCGTTTAATCAACTTCTCTGATGGAGAGGGTAAGGCAGCAGACTGGAGTTACGTTAGCCATGTGTTACCATCCAGCTCCCTTCCTCGCTCCCGATCTTCGGACGCCGAGCCGTAGCAAGGGAGGTCGCGCTGGCGTTGACTCAGTTATTGGTTCGTTCTATCCTCCAAGGCCGGTAACCAGCCGACCGGGTACGTTTATTCCAATAAAGAAGGACTTCTTCGTATGAACACTGACTGCTTTATTTGGTTCCTTTCACAGCCGCAACCTACATCAACAGTAAGGCTAAACAATCTGGAAACTTAGCTCTATGTTTTACATTTCTTTTAGGCTAGACGTGTGCTTCACCATGGCTACACCATGGTTTGTTGTTATTCTTCTTCTACCCTACAGCACTTGGGGCCTTGCGTCAAAAATACCACATCGGCTTCCGTATTTTCAGTGACAGGCTGTGCCTGTAACACATGTTAGCTACGTAGCTAGCTCAATGACGGGCATCGCTCTGCTCTCCTGGAAGTTGTGGCTCAGGTGGAAGAAGCTACTTACTGAAGGCAGATGGAGGCTTTGCTGCGGACATAGATCCTATAGTTTGCAACCTGGAGGGACCTGCAGCAGCAATCCTCCTCCCAGATCATCAGTGGGATCGGATGAGGGAATATCTCCGACAACGACATCATCCGGACATAACTCCTGGATGAAATAATGAAATCCGCCGGGCGTCCGGCCCCTCCGTGGGATCTGATGGACCTAAACACGCCGGCATCTTCGGTTTTCCGACCCCAAAGCAGGTAAAAGAATGAAACTCTCACCAAGTCCTTACAATAACCAGGCTGCCATGTTCGTTGTTTATGAACGGCAAAACATAGAAACCTTTCCTCTCCGATAGTCAAACTTGATGTACAATAAACGTTTCCTATTCATGGGTTTCATGTGACGTCACTGCTTTCCACCGCCGCCATCTTTAGCACCGACCTGGGACCGCAAGTCATGGATCTATTAGGTTGGCTGCGGTGCAGTCGGTTGAGATAATGGCAAATTTAAAAAAAATAAAAACGAGACTAACGTTTCAAAACATCTCCAACGACAGCAAAACAAGACAGATGTGGATCGCTGCCATAGAAAGCAATTTTTTTTCAGGTTTTATGTACGTAACTTAACATTAAAAAGACAATAGTCTTGATATTTAAGATTAAAAACAGTTGCGATCAATGAATGTAGTTATTTCAAAATATTGCTATAACGTTAATATCAAGTTATAGTCCATTAATAGTTTCAGTTAATATGGTCCCATCCTGCTGCACTGTGATCCAGCTGGGTGTGTTTGACTGAACGTTTCACCTGCAGTTAGCAACACCCGCCCATCCACACACGAAGAAAAAGGGAAAAAAAACGAAGATTTAGTGTTCCAGCGGGAAAACTTCCTTCTGATTGCGTCCAGTGCAAGATAATCAGGAAATTATTATGTTATCTGGATATTTGGACATAAATTCTAATTGAAAAATAAATAAAGAAACCTTCACTACTTTTAGGGTGTTTTTTTCTGTGCAGCAAACTAACACAGTTGTAAATGAACAGCTAGCTAAACCAAAAGAGAGAGCAAACGTAACTGTTGTCATAGTTTTAATCAGCAATAAAACTAGCACAGTAGTGAATAAAGACACAACATACCTTTCCTGTGATCAAGGAAAGGTTTTTGTCCACCATGTGAAGTAGCTGTCGGTACTCCTGTATGCATGCCTTACTGTAAGTAACTGTAAGTGGTTCACCGGTCTAGGGGGATTGATTTATGAATTAGTAGATGTCGGCAAAAGACAAAGTTGGCAAATGTTGGGCAGATTTCAGAGGACTCAGTAATTCAGATAATATTAGATGGGGATCAAACCCTAAAATAGTGTTTTTGTCCCCCCAAATAGCGTTTTTTTTCTCTCGCATAGATGCGTGACTGCCATTATCCCCTGGGACCAGTTGATGGCAGAAGGTCCTAAAGATGGCAGCCGCAGGCAAATCGTGACGTCAGTGAAACCCATGTATAGTCGCACGCAGATTCCACTAACTTCGCGCAGACATTCATTTACTGCGAGGACAAAAGATCCTATCGCGCGAGAGATGACCAACTCAAGCGCGCCTGTAGAATGCCTCGCGCACGCATGTTACGTTCCGAACGCGCGAGGCTGGATCAGCCGCGCGCGAGTATCTGTCATGCCGCCCCCGCTTGAGGATGGCTGCGCTCTCGCCAGCGTCTCTGCCCTCGGGCTGAAGTTTTCCTCGCGCGGAACAAAATGTGTTTTGACACATGGGGCGGGACAAAGCTCCATTCTATAAGCCTTCTCCTGATTGGCCTGCGTACACAGGAAGTTGTGTCAGGAAGACCTTGACTGACAAGACGGCTGGAGCCGGGACAGTTGCGGTGGGTTTGGCATTTTGGCAACG
>JAVQJG010014930.1:0-10085 GCA_036024015.1 Craterocephalus amniculus
GCTCGTCCTGTCTGGTCTTATCAGCCTGTGAAGAGGCTGTGAAGCTTGTCCTAGTGTCTGTCTGGTGTGAATCATTTTAATTGCTCTAAGCTGAGTTCAGAAAGGCTGTAAAGTCTTAAACCATGTCATACTAACTTTAATGCATATATTTCTAAGTTAAGGATAATGTAACAAGTAAAACATGTCTGAAATAGTAAGTAAAACAGTAAACATATAAACTGATAAGTAATGCAATAAATCTATAGAATATAATAAATGTATGAACAGCTTAGCTAAAGTAAACATAAGTCTAGAGTTAATACAAATAATTACAGCAGTAGTCAGCATAACTAATTGTTGGAGATAAGCTAATAGTTTGACTCACACATGTAGTTTAGAAGTGTGGTGATGTTTTAAAGGATAAATTAAACATTAAATCAATTGAGTGAATTTAATACATTTAAAAAAAACACATGCACAGGCTACTTATGGTCAGTTTTTGTGATATAATTGGACTAGGTTTTGTAAAAGGCAATTGTTGAAGAAATATATTAGCAGTTATAGTGTAGTCAAAGCCACCTGTGAATTTTACATGATATTATCATTATGATTAATGTACGTCACCCTTTATTATTTACATTATAAGATGTGTGTGTGCTAAAGTGGTAGGTATAATACTGGAGTATGAAGTGAGAACACTGACATAATCTGAAACCAAAAGTATAAGTTTTGAAACCTTGAAAATCAGTGTTTGAAAATTTAAAACCTGAAACAAAGTTTTAAAAGTCTGAAAATAAGTTTTGAAACTCCGCAAGCATACTTTTGTACCAGCATTTTTAATTTTCATAAATTCTACATGCAATAAACTTTTAAAACCTTGTAAAATGAGATCTGAAAAAAATTCAACATTGTTAGAAGTGAGAACATTAATACAATCTGAAACCAAAAGAAAAAAAAATTGAAACCTTGAGAAGTAGTATTTGAAAATTTAAAGCCTGAAATAAAGTTCTGAAAGTCTGAAAATAAGTTTTAAATCTCTGCGAACATACATTTGTACCTGCATTTTTAATTTTCATATATTCAGCATGCAAAATACAGATTTTCAGTTTCACAGTTTCAGAGATTCAAACTGCTTGTTTCACTTTTGCTGTTTTTCAAGTATACATTTTCAGAGTTTCAAATATGGCATTGTTCTCCCGCGACATTATGTTTGCAGAAAAATGTTTGAAACCTTGTAATATGAGATCTGAAAAAAAAATCTACTTTGCAGCATCCAACTAGTTTCGTCCACACTTCTGTGAGGCTGTGATCAGTTGATTTTTGGAAGTCTTCTCTCGCTGCATTTCGATTTGAAACTCTGAAACTCACACTACTGTATTTCTGCTCCGGTACTCCCATTACTACCGTTTGATATTTCCTATCAAACTTATGAATGAAAGCTCATAATTGTGTTTACATAACATAAAATGTCAGCATAACATCGGCTAGTTTCGTTTTATCTTACGCCTCTGTGGTTTTATCAGAGGTGAAAACCACACTGCTCCTCCTTGATCCGAGACGCGACTATCCGACGGACCCTCCTCTCCAGGACCCCTGAATAGACCTTACCAGGGAGGCTGAGGAGTGTGATCCCCTTGTAGTTGGAGCACACCCTCCGGTCCCCCTTCTTAAAAAGAGGGACCGCCACCCCGGTCTGCAAATCCAGAGGCACTGTCCCCGATGTCGACGCGATGCCGTAGAGACGTGTCAGCCAAGACAGCCCCACGGCATCCAGAGCCTTAAGAAACACCGGGCGGATCTCATCCACCCCCGGGGCCTTACTTGACATTGCCAGATTCCAGATTAAACACAAATTCATTCATAGGACTAACAATATAAAAATACACATGATCTAATGTTCCACTTGTTTGCAGCATAATAGCTAAGAGCTATTATGCTGCAAACAATCTCTGCCATCTGGTGGCTAATTAATGTTTAACATAGAGTGAATTTGTTTAGTTTCTTTTGAACTACATTGTTCCAAACTGGCTTATTTTGTGAAATATTTATTTCCGCTCTGACCAGTTTATATTCTCTAAACATATCACAGATGCATTCTGGTCCTAAACCGTTCTGGGATTTTAAAAAAAAATAAGAAGAGCTTTAGAATCTATTCTCTGACTGATTGGACTTTCTTTTAAAATTCATTGTTTCAAACTGGCTTATTTTGTGAAATATTTTTTTCTGAATGTAAATACCGTAACACACAGAAGCACAAACTCAGACAGTTACAACATAGGACACCAATAAGGAGGCGGGGAGTATGTGAGCTCTCACTCAGTTTGTGTCTCTGATGCCTGAGATGGAGGAAGGCGTCCTTGAGCGGAGCCAAAGCAAGGATCCTCAGAGTCCATGGGATAGGAGCGAGGGAGGAGGGGGGCTGAGCGCCTGTGCATTCATTCCTTCCTGCAGGAGATAGTGAGGGGTGCCAAATGATGACAACAGACTTTGTTTCAGAACAGGCAGCATTGTTTTCCGTCTGCGTTGAGTCTGTGGCAGGTCCAATTATCCAAAATGGGGGATCAATTTCCACTAGAAAAAGCTGCTACTGCGTAACAGCAGTGTGAATGCCCTAATGCTGAATGATTGCACTGAAATGCTTAAGAGTTGATCTGAAATGCTAAATAAAGGCTGAAAAGAGGTTGAAAGAGGTTTAAAAAGCTGATAGAGTTGAACTGAAATGCATAAGTGTTGAAAATAGCTGAAAAGAGTTTGCCTTGAAGGCATTCACACAATTAACCGAGCAGACTATCCGGTACACTTGTAATCCATTCCTCGATTGAGTTCCGGGACCGCAGAAAGTTTGCCAGAAATGGCATCCAGCCTGCAGCCCTGCTCATTCTGCCCCTGAGTTAGTGTCCCAATCGCTCGGTATGTAGCAGACAGCTTTTCAAACAGGTTGAGATACATCAGGTAACCACCAGCTCCGATCAACAGAAAACCGATGATCATGAATCCAAAATCTTCCAAGTCCTCGACAGAAAGCTGAGACAGGCATAGGGGCTTCCACTTGCTCCAGGAATACAACCCCTAGCCTGCCATGTATGTCCCGTCCGGACATGTGGGCTCTCCCTTGCCCTGTCTATAGGGCTGTCGCAATTATTACAATATACGCCAACCGCAAATATTTTTCATAATTGCAAATACTTTTTCTTATTCGCGATTACCACTTATCCAGCATTAAAACTTCCGATATGATGCAGCCGTCCTGCGCAAGGCGTCAGTGGCAACGTGTGAGCACACAGCTGTGGTGTGATGCTAGCGAGGCTAACAGAGGAGCGTGAAGATATGATTTGGTGTAGAAGCCACGTACACGGCACGGTTGTGGAAATGTCACGTGCCGAGAAAAAGGGTCCGCTAAAACAGCTGCTGGAAGGATGGAGACAGGAGGGCAGTATTAAAAAGTCTGTTAAAAGCTTAATTAAAAAGCTTAAAAATCATAAAAATAATAAAAACCCTAAAACAACTACAAGTCCTAAAATGTCTAGTAAAAAAAGGAGGGCAATTTTGAAAGGCTGGTGGTGGGTCCTGGCGGCCTCCTCTGGCAGCCTTCTTCCTCCCGGGGCCAGTCGGCCGCACCTCCAGCGGCCGCCTCGGGCCATAGGACGTTCCCCACGGGTCGCTGCCCATTCATGGCCGCCTTCGTCCTCCACATCGCTGCCGCTCGCAGCCCTCCTTGAGGTGGCGTCCACGTCATCCTCCTCGTCCATGCCGTCATCCTGCCGTCGCTGCCGTCGCTGCCGTCACCGCCGTCGCTGCGCCAGTTAGTCGGGTCTGTCGGGAGGTCTGCAGCCCACCCGCACCGCTGCTCGCCCCCGGCTGCCGTATTTCTGCATTCCTTCCCAGTTCCTTCCTCCCTCCTGCTGCCCGCACACCGGCTTAAATGGTGTCCTTAATTGAGGGGAGGAGTCCTGCCACAGGTGCTGCCAATCAGTTCATTAAAACTCCCATTAGCTTGGAGTAAAAACATGCAATAAAAACAGATAAAAACCACACTAAAACCATGCTAAAACCAAGCTAGTGGGACACAGTCCAGTTTCTGGCAGCACCTGCTTTTTCACCTTGTGACAGAAACACTCTGGTTTTTAGCCAAACGGTAAAGGGGAGCCCAGTAACCCAGAGCAAGCAATTTGTAAACTTTGCCGTAAAACCATCCTGGTCAAACTCGCTAATACTATAAATCTGAAGCAACATCTGCACAGCCACAGCAATACGCCGAACTCGGACAGAGCACACCAGCAGTGACCAGCAGTGATGCATCCCATCAACTGGGTCTGGGTGAAGCTTTCGGACAATGTCACGCTAATATGAACAGTCTGTGTAAGATGGCGCACACCTACAGATAGGATAACGCGGTACACAGCCAAGTCACTTAATGTTGTCATAGCCAAAAGCTTGGTTTTACTCGTGCGTGCGGAGGGACCGGCGGAGGTTACACAGACCCTCTGTGTGTTTATACTCCACCGTAAGGAAACGCGCCGGGTCGCAGTGTCTTTTCTGCATCTGCAGATAGCGGTAGGCTGGTAGCGCTCAATAAACTCCGCCAGGCGGAGTTTTTCAGTGCTTCAACATAAAAATCTACAATCTACTGATTCCATGCATTGATCAGTCTTTAAAAGCCGCTGTTCGATGAGCTGCACAGTCCGATAATTTTCCTTACTGGCGTCTCTGTGGACAGGCAGCAATGATATGGGGTTGCTGCAGCACTGCTGCAGCAAATAATTAACAATAAACCCACTTCAGAAATGGATAAGTTACATTATGTAATTGTCTATGTTTTGCTGTTCAGGAATTCATTATATTGGTCTCATTCATTGAGAAGTACAGTACATAATGTGTATTAATAAAGCTAATCCTACTACAGTTGAAATTAAATGAGAAATAGGCTTCTTTATTAATCCCAGCGGGAAATACAATGTTGTAGTAGTTTTTTTGTTTTTTTGTTGGACAATTAATCGTCTCCAGAAATTCCTAATCGTGACAGCCCTACCTGTCTATGGGTAGAAAAAATCTGATCGATTGCATTTAGGGAGCAGCCGACCAAATCCATGTTCAAAGAGTTGAATAGGTTAAGGATGGAATTCAGAGAGGCTCAGAAACAAGTACGGCCACTGACTTTTAATGTCCTCAAGAGGGACAGCTGGTGTAGAATTTATCATTTTGCGTTGCAGATAATAAGTTGCTTCCATCAATTCGAGAAAGAGTGTTGTTCCTGTTCAAATGCTCCATGCACACTTTAACCTGGCTCAGAAGTGATTCATAGCCTCCACCTATCATGGTCTTTCTATCGTCCAAGGCATCAGCAAAGGATTGTGGATGTTGTCTTGTGATGTTTCTGGTAATTATGAGATACTTTGCCCTTGTGGGATTTGCTTCATATTTTCTCATATCATCCACAAGTACTCTCACAAACTTCCATTTGTCAGATGGTGAGGGCCTCTTGCCACTTATAACTGTTGAAAGCAACCCAGGTGGCATTTTGTTCACCTGGAAGGTTTCTGGTCAAATGGAGAGATGGTGGTCAAATGGTGGAGATTTTAGAGAAGACATGGGACTACTTGAGCTGGAAGGGCTTGTAACAGGTGTGGCACTTGTGGACAGCTGCCTGGGTGGGGTCTCAACACTGCTCACTGAATCCGAAAAAAAGGTAGAGCAATACGTTTTACACTGGTCAAGTCTATCCTTTTCATTTTTTAAATTAACATAACTAGCTTCAAGAAAATTACATCAATTGAAGACCTTTTAATTTCCAGCAATCAAGGAGCTTCCTGCACTGGATGGGCCTGATTAAGTCCACCATGCCTTCCTCATGAACATACTTCAAGTCTTCTCTGCTTTCCACTCCCTGCAGGATCAGCTTTTCTACCAACAACTTTATCTTTTCTTCTTGGAGACTTTGGAGTGTGGCCTGGATGATTTCCCTGATCCATGCACTGGTATCATCACACATCATGGTATGAATGGAACAGAGTGGTGCAATGCATTGCAGACAAGCCCAGCATACTGTATTCTGGCAAAGGGTAATAGTCTGTCAGCTCTCCCTGTTCAACACATACATTTTTATTTTCATTTTCCAAGAGCATTACAGTACAATAGTTGTTTTCAGACAGCGTTCACAGTTATTTCTGCTACTCACAATTTTTTGTGTAGAACAATACACATTTACACAGCTTTGAACAAGCTGGGAGAAACAGGTCCTTATAAAGGGGCTAACAGATATGTGGGAAATGTCCACCAGGGAATTTTGATATAAAATGAGGCGTGTGATAGAGATTGTTCTCAGAGATAGTCCAGTAAAAAGGAAAAAATAATGTATAACAATAGTTTTGACAGATCATCCATTCATTGTTTCTGGTTGTTGTAGACCAGCATATCTAGCCATTTAGTCCACCGTTTAATGAATGTCTTTTTCTTAAGGCGTGGAGAGAAGGTGATCTTTTCCATAAGGTAAACATTGTTCACAATATCTATCCACTCCTGCACTGTGGGTGGATCAGGGAGCAACCAATTTCTTGTAAGTGCTTATTTACCAGATGTTGTCAAAATATGAAATACATTTTTGTCAACTGTCCTGACATGAAAATCTAAATTACCTAAAAATAAAGTGCTGAATTGCATTGGTAAATCAGTATTAAATAAGGCACTCAGTACTTTATGAAGCTCTGTCCAGAAGGATTTGATCACTGGGCAATCCCAGAAGATATGCCAGTGATTGGCTTCCACACTGCCTCCAGCATGTAGTTTCCCCTCCGGTAAAGTATGTCTTTTGTTTTGGTGTAATAAAGAAATGGATTATACACTTCCAACCGAACTCTTGCCATGTATGAGATAGGGGTGTCGCGGTTAAGGAATTTCCTCTGCGGTGTTGCATGTTGTCTCAACACCGCGGTATGCAGTATCATCGCAATTTAAAAAAAAGAGCAAGAAAGATGGATCTATTCATCAACATTCCGCAATTCTGATTTTACCAAGGCAAAAATCTATGCGGATTTTATTAAAAATGTAGTAGTAGGTGTGTAAATAAACAGCCGCAGATTGTGACCGCCGCTTGCGCTGTCCTTGTTTTAGTTTCAGTTTCTCAGATCAGGTGGAGGGTCGCGCTGATGCAGCAGGTAAGGACATGCGCCGCAGCTTCCAATGTTAAACTGCATGGTAATTATGCAGATCTCCATCATGACAGTATAAATATTCAGGCCCTTACATTACATCACTTATGCCGTGCTTCTCTGTGTTTCCTCTCCATCCTTCACACTGATCAACTCGGTCCGTTTTTTTTTTTAAATTTAGAAACAAATGTGGGTGTCATGGTTAAGGTATTTCCTCTGTTGTGTTGCATGTTGTCTCAACAGCGCGATATGCGCTGTCACCGCAATAAAATAAAAAAAAATAAAAAAGATATGGATCTATTCATCAACATGACGCAATTTATCCTGATTTTTATCGTAGGCGAAATAAGCTCATAAAGTATAAGCCTATTATAATTACTTATGAAATGACAAAGATGACAGTTTTACAACAAAAACACATTTTTTATTGTCCCATGCAAAATACATGGCAAAGAAGCATGTGGAATAAGCATTTTCCCATTTATAAAGAAAATTAAATATAACAGCCTTGGCTATAGCTTACATTGTCAAACAATAATGGATGGAGCAAATGTTTTTGCTAAGCATTTTAGTGCAAATCATTAACCGTCTAGAACAAAACAAAAGTACTGCCTGCCTTAGTAACGGTGCAAAACAAGTGCAATGCAAACGGCAGGATGTCTTGGAAGAAATGTCAATTTCTTTACCATAACATATTAAGTCTCGTGAAGACTGACGACTTCGACTCCGTTCGTAATGTCCTTGTTGCGCACTAGGAACACCAACATGTTTACCTTGTGTGGTTTCAGGGAGGATCGGAGAGGGGTAACAATGTTTCCGCGGCACTGAAAACTCTCTCAGATGGTGTACTTGTTGCGCAAATGCACATGTACTTGCGGGCTACTTTACAGAGAAGGGGAAATCTATTCTGGTTATCCCGCCACCAAGCCAGTGGATCTGCGTTGCTATCGATGGGCTCCTCCTGCAGGTAGCGTGTAAGTTCAGCATCTGCACGAACTCTCTTGGGCATGGGTGTGGAGGTGGCCGTCTGTGTCTTCAGAAGGTCTCCAAGAGTCTTTCTTTTTGCCGGTGGTACCCCATTTTGCGCAGAAGACTCTGCAATCGGGGACGCATTGGCAGTCACTTGCTCTTTTACTTCCAGCATCTCCTCGATGAGTGCACATTTTGTCTCCTCTGCATCCTCAATATGGTTCCCCTTGTATCTGGGATCCAGCAAGCAGGCTTTTGACAAAAGTTCTTGTAGGGCAGCTGCTCTGTATTTGTCCTGGAGAACACTGCACATCTTCAGCTTGAGGCTCGATGTCAATACTGTGTCCTCATTTGATGGATGAGGCCCAGTCAGGAGTTTCAGGACAGGTTTAACTGATGACACAGTCACGAAGTTCTCGCCAGATAGCAGATCGGTGAATTCAGCCGCAGATTTCAAAGTTAACAGACTGCGATGTCCTGCCAGCTCGGAATGAGATGTTGATGTCGCCGGTCATCCAAAACTCTTTTTATGGCCCGAATTTTCTCCAAGACTTTTCTCCAAGACTTTGTCCACCATTTTCTGTTTGGTACCCCATCTTGTAGCGCAGTCCTGCAAAGATTATTAAACTGAAATTTGCTACCAAAATTAAAATGAATACTACATTTCTAAATAAATTTAGTTTTTGATATATTTTTACCAAACGAAAAAAATGCGTTTAAATAGTCCACGGAACGGGAACACAGTCATTTGTTTTACATGCCAAAGCAATATCAACTGTATTATTAGCTACATAATTAGCTACATATTTGTTCCTACAAAATAAATCTAATAGTCTAACAGTGGTATTTTACCAGTATGAGGCCATGCTTGGGGATTCGCAGCTCCTCTTGTGCTTGTGCCAGATCTCTTCTTTTCAGCCAGCTCTGAGAGAACGCACCGGCCAAAGCGTGACACAGCCCCATTGCTCTGGCCGTGCGCTCTTTAACGCTTGTCATTGCGTTTGTCACTGCCAGATGTAAATTATGGCCAAAACAATTAAGCCAAGGCCAGTTCAACTTTTTAACTGCGGCTATGATGTTTGCCCCGTTATCCGTAGTGATGCAGGCAAGCTTCTTCTCATCCAGGGACCACTCCTCAAATGCGCGGCGAAGAGCTTCTGAAATATTGTCGGACGTATGGTTCTGGGGAACAAACACCGTTTCGAGGCATCTTGATTTCAGATTCCACTCCGAGGTCAGATAATGCACAGTTAGACTCATATAAGGAGTCAGGTTGACACTTGACCACATATCAGTCGTGGCAGAGAAGTACTCGACATCTTTGAGCTCGCTTTTCACGATTGCTCTGACCGCGTTGTACATTTTTGGGACAGCAGTATCCGAGAAGAACGTTTTTCCTGGCAACTCGTACTGCTTATCAAATTTTTGAAGCATTGACTTGAATGCTGGTTTCTCCACTGTATTAAACGGGACCATCCCCTCCACCAGATACTGTGCAACGGCATCTGTAAGGCATTTATGCCTGTTACTTTCACGGCTGTATTTGACAGCTCGCGCAAAGGCTTCAGCTACTCCAACTTGTTTGCTGGCACCAGCCTGAGTGGCACTATTTGAAGCTGCTGACGGGGGCAATTTTGCTGTGACAGCTGGATGACTGCTGGCTAGGTGAGATCTCAAATTTGACGTATTTCCGCGACTGACGAGGACTTTTTTGGCGCAGATCTTGCATATTGCCTCCTGTAAATTTTCTGGTTCTCCCTTTTCGTTAGGGTGAAAACCAAAATGTTCCCAAATTGGGGACGTTACATTTGGCTTTGGGACCAGCGCAGTTGCCATTGTCTGTTGATCTCAGAAGCGGGTAGGACCGGATGTGAAGAGAAGTTTGGAGGGAACAAGTACACTCTTCCGGTGGTGGCGGTTGCTTGCCAAGCCCTGCGATTAGGGTGGTCAATAGCGCGGTATTGCGATATTGCGGTTATCGCGACAGCCCTA
>JAVQJG010014952.1:0-21183 GCA_036024015.1 Craterocephalus amniculus
CAGACCAGAGACCAGACCAGACCAGAGACCAGACCAGACCAGACCAGACCAACATGGCGGAGCAGCAGCCAGTGGAACAAACCGTGACTGAAAACAGACGTTGACTCTTTAAATCCAGGTTAGAAACGTTTCTGTTCTTTCGCCAACAGTGAACTTTGTTTTAATCATTTTCATTTAACTTAAACTTTTGTTGTTGCTGCTTTTTACAGTGTTTTAATGCTTTCTTTGCTTTAATGTTTTATGTAAACGTCATCCCAGCTGACTGGATTCCTCCATCCTCTGTGAAAGTTCCATCAGTAATACGCAGCCGGAGTGTGAAACATGTAAACGGGGCTCAGGCTGCTTTGCTGCTGCTGCTGCACACATGGCTCAGCATTTCCCCTCAGCACCTTCACTAACACTTTATTTAGCTGGAGCTGATGCAGAAACTGGTCCACATAAACCTGGATGCTTATCACATGACCCCAGTCTGAGTCTGTGCTTTTACCAGCTCAGTCCCAGGCGGTCGGCCTCGCTCATGTAGACAAACACGTGGCAACCATGCTGCAGATCGGGTCAGACAAAAAGAGGCTCCACAGTTACAATAAAAAGGATCTAATAACAAATAAACCGGAATGATCCTTTAATTTCCCCTTTAGGACTTGGGATTACAACCAAAGAGTCAAACTAACGTCAGAGCAGTTTAACAGCGCTGCCAGTCTGCTTATCATCTCTGAGCAGACTTCACCATGAGACGCGCAGCTCGCAGGAAAACTCCAGCCAGGACCCGGAGACTCACAAAGAGGTGCGTGGAACCCGGAAAAAGTGGTTTATTTCTACTTTCCCACCTCCTGTAAACACAGGCAGAATAACGAGAGGCACGCAAAGACGGTTGCAGAGGTCCAAGACTTATTTTTTTTAAAAAGTGGGGGCATTCATGGAATAGTATTTTAAAACAATGTGTACCCATACAACCTGTTCATTAATACAGCTCGTAGAAACATTCATGTCAGCTCTTTTAGCTTATTGATCATCTTCATCTCTCACAGACTGATGACTGAAGATGGAAATAAACTTCTAGTCAGATTAATGTCATTTTAAATTTGTGTATTGGGGGAAAACGTCTCTTGTCCAGGTTGCGTCTCATCGTTTCTCATAACAAGATGAGAAAATACAGAATATCTACATGCAAGATGGAAAATGTTATAATAGGTGTGTAATACATTTTCCTACACTGGTAAACTGATCACATGGTCAATAATGATCAATATAAATCCAAACTCCAAACATTTTTTTAAAAACTATTTATCACACATATTTATATTTATTTAATTTCACTCAACTCTTTTGATGATCTGATCCTGATCCTTAATAAAAATGCTTTTAGCAATCGAGGCTGTAAATAAGAACCGTCTCTTTGGTTACTTAAACAGCAGAATTATATGGAAATCTATTTTGCATTTTGTGCCGGGGGGGTAATAAGCTCGTTTATAGTGTCGTAATGTTACCACTTTGGCTTTTATTTACCTGGTTTGCTTGTTTAAATGCTTCTTTAAATTTTTAAAGATTACTTTATATTGTATAAATAAATTAAGGCTAAATAAAAAAAACCTAAACACCTTGCTAAATTATACTAAAATAGAAACTGAGTGAAACTAACCAGCCGTAACATAAAGTGGATAAAGCGCCACGCGGTCACGTGGTGGTCTCGCGCAGGCTGATGCAGCAGCACATAGACCCAGTTGCATGATGACACCTACGGATGATACGCACCGCTGGAGGTTTGTCCTGCGTGGAGCTGCAGAGGCGGCAGCTCCCCGATGGCCGCCGTGTCCGCAGAGGAGCACGAGCCGCGGCGCTCCTCCACGCGCAGCGCGCCGCCGCGGCTCTGCCGGACATTTTGTTTCACCAAAAGTAAATTTAACCCTGAGACTCTGTGGCGTTCACGAACCGTAATCTGGGGTGCAGCCCACAAGCCACACTCACGTTAACACGGCTCGTGTCCTTTCCTGTGCAAGCGGACGTTTGGTCACGTGATCGCAGGGAGGCGGATGGGTGCGCTTTAAAAGTTCACCGGCGCAGCCCCGGAGTTAAGCCGCAAGTCAAAATAAGAGAGTGATTGTACAGATTAAAACATGCTGAAATACATGCAGTTCAGCAGAAATAGTTACAATTACTAGCAAAAAAAAAAATAGAAATTGTCTGTAACAAGCGCATTGTAGTAAAATGTAGAGAAATTAAACATAGAGGCAAAAGTAGGCAAACCCATGTAAAACTGTTGATGCCATCAATCAGAAATTAGGCTTTTAAACTTTACTGTGAGATAGGAGTTTTTCTAATCAGTATTTTGCTTTAAAAAGAATAAAAAATGAGAGCTTTAAGAAATCTGCTAGTATATGCGAGGAACTGGCCAGAACAATAACTATTATTTCTGAATTCATAGCCCTTATTTTATATTTCGTAATGTTTTATGTTAAAGGAAGTAAGGCAGTTTTAATGTTTTAATAAGTCACAAAATATATAAATACCTATGCTATATTCTTTCATGTCCTGTGCTCTTTGGTTTCTCTTCTTTCTACAATAAAGATACAAAATATAAAGACATGTTGAACAAAAAAGAGAAATATACCACAAATAACACCATTAAACTGTACAGCCTATGAAATATTCATATCCTCACCTCTTAGGTACACCGTATTTCCTGGAAATTCTGTCATTTTCCCTTCTATTAAATATCCTGTAATTGGTCACAGCGGGTTTAGTCATGACCAAAGTCTCCGCCTTTTCGCCGTTACACGCCCACCGCACATAAATTGAGCGCACCACGGTTGGACGACAAAAACTTACCCTCGACAGGAAAGATTAAAATTATTATTCCATAAGAAAACTCGTTCGTGCGCTTTCCTATACACTTAATTCGTATATTATCATTCGAATAAATATTAAATAATACATAAATCCCTGAAATTATCTTAAAAACTGGAACAGAGTGTTTAACTGAAGCCTGTATAGAAGAGTTGAACTCCGTGAAAGTGTGTACAAGTGAGCAGGAAAGTAACTACTAGAAGGTAGCTAGGTGCGCCAATGTTCAGCTTTAATCAGAGAAGGTGCGGACTTTCCAGCAGGAATTCAGATGGCCGTGCGCTGGCTCTGCAGGTAAGCGGGACGGCTGAAGTTCTCCGGTGGTGCTGATGTGTAAAAGCTAAGAACCCGGAGGTATTTGGCCAAGGTGGGGTCAGAGTCAGGTGATCATCGCAGCGCTGACACACACAAAGGCTGGCAGAGCGGCGCAGAAACGCCGCTGCTTCCCGCACGCACCGCCCGCATTTAAGCGCAGAGTTCGCCTCGTTTAAGTGTTTGTTTATGTTTAACTAAGTGGATTATCAGCGCAGCGGGGGGAGAGCCTGGCTGGGCGGTGGGAGGGGCGACGCTTCGCCTCCCGCAGTCCGTCGGAGACAGGCGGTGGTTGGTGCTGGAGCTGCCGGAGCGGCGCCGTCTCTCCGCGGCTCTTTCCTCCGCGATCCGCGCCGCTTCCGGCTCATGGAAACAGACATCCGCGAAAATGTGCGCCAATGTGTTCGGAGTCTTGAAAAGGTGAGGCATGACGGGGATGTGGCGGTGTGTGTGTGTGTGTGTGCGTGCGTGCGTGCGTGCGCGCGCGCAGGGGGAGGATGCAGCTGGCGGGCGCGTGGAGCGGCATCGCGGTGCGGTGGCGGCTGCTCTCTGGCGCATCTCATGTGCGCTGGCAGGGGCGACATAATGCGCAAAGCCGTGCACGCCTGGCGCAGGGGAAGGTGCCTGGGGGGGGGGGGGGTTAGCAGGTGTGTGTGTGCGTGTGTGTGTTGGGGGGGGGGGTGCATGTTACCTGCAGCCTGTTTGCCTGCATGCTGTGTGACTCACTGAAGGACCTTCCACTGACCACATCGCCAGTCGGAGCCTCTCCTTCTCCTCCCAGTCTGCCCCCCCCCAGCAGGAGGATGGAGCCCCCCCCCAGCAGGAGGAAGGAGGCGTGTTTGCCAGGCGGGCTGGATTCCGCTGAGATTATCCTAATAAATACTCAGGACTGGAAGCTTTGGCTTGGCTTGCGCTCATCCAGTATTCTGGAAAAGCCCAGCCCCTCGCCCTCTTACATAAAAGTACTTTAGGGAATGCTGAGACATAATCCTGTCTGTTCTAATAAGCGCTATTGATGCTGTGGATAACAAATATTATGCGCCGCAGTTTTCCCCCCCTTATAGCAAAGCCCAGTGTTAGATCTTATATATCCTCAAAGTTTTCTCTGTTTTCAGCAGTTTCCTGCTCTCTCTTTTTCTTAAAAAGCGGCTCAGAAGGCGCTGGATGAGCTGTAACTCCACCTGCCTGTGACCCCGGCTGTATCCTCACTAACACTGCAGATTTCCTCTTGCTTTTTCCTTTTTTTATGATTATGCCTTTTTGTACTATATATGACTTAGATATAAAATATAATCTTAATTTGACAAATCAAATCTCCTTTGACACTGCAGAATTGCAGGTTAAGTGTTTCACAGGTACCAGTAACACAGAATTTAGTGATATGGTGCAGACGGCCAAACATGTGATGTTTTTGTGTGAGCATGCCAGACCTCAGGAGGTTAAGCCACACATCAGGTTTGCTGTACGTTTACTGTGTCAAGTGTGCCGTGCTTCGACAAAATGTTGCTAAAAGTGATGCAAAAGGCAACAGGGCAAAGTGTAAAAAAGTGCAGCATGCAGGCAAAACCTGGAAGATGTCTAATGATGCCAAAAGATTGGAAAGGAGATGCTGAATAACGTGATAAAAACAGAAGACAATAAGCAGCTGGAAAGGGATGCAGCAGACATCAGAATAATGTGAAACGGCTGCTCAGAGAATAAAACGACCAAAAATAAATGAAAGAAAAGAGTTAAAACAGACAAGAACTATAAAAAATGCTAAATGTGCTTTACTATGTCCTGCACATGAAATGGTTCCAGTTTAACACCGTGATGATCTAAATCCAGACTAGAGTTGTTCCGATATCGCTATCGGTATAGGAAATGCCTCCAATACTGCTCCAAATTCAGGTATCGGTATCGGCGAGTGCTGCAGTTCAGGTTGCAATTCGATACCACATAATTTATGCAAATAAGCATCTATTTACTGATTAGCTCTATTAGCTCTGACACAGTTCTTCTTCATTGTTCTTAAAGCAGCTGCACTGTGCTGCCGTCTGCAGCCGAATGTTTCAGACGGTCAGACAAAGAGCTGATAGTGATGGTGGCAGCGGTGTGGCGATATTTCTCGCTGGATTCTCACACCAGCTTTTCATTTGAAGATAAATGGCTTCGGATCGCTGGATTCATTCCTGTTTTACATGACCTCCATCCATGCCGGGGTGGTGTCTGCACCCCTACAGCATGACGTGTGCAGTACGTTTGTTTCTCTGTCTCCTCTCTGGGACAGATGCGTGCTAATGCTAATGCTAATGCTGACCTCTGACCCTGCTGGTTGCCATTGGCCTATCCCTGGTGTCTCTGAGGTGGATGGACTCTAAGTTTTCCAGGCATTTTTATCAATGAGGTCTGCAGTCCAGATGCAAAATGAGAGTCTTTGGTTAATCCACACTGAATGATCCATGATGACGCCATCTTTTACCACATATCACTACTCTGTTGCTAAAAGCCACTTCCTGTCAAACCAGACCAATCAGAGCTCAGCCTGTGATGTCTAGAGCTGTCCTTAACGATTATTTTTTCTTCGATTAATCTATCGACTATTTTTTTGATTCATCGATTAGTCTATCGATTATTTTCAACAAAAAGATGCAGTAAAAGAAATCTATAAAGCTATGAAATTAACAATTTTCAAATAATCTAAATTTTATTAGAAAATAACATGTATTAATAATAATATAATAGAAATAATATAACAGAAAATAATATTTTCTATATTCCTTCCATATAAAATACCGACATTTGTCTTAATTTCATTATAATATGCTTATTTTGGCAATGTAGCTGGCTTGATGATAACAGTGTTACTGAATCCACCTAAAAATGCATCACCTTCATTTATGAAGTTCATGACATCTTTAAACTTATGGTCAATTCATATGAGCTCCGTGTGCCGCATCTCGGCTGTTCCAGGGTTAATTTGTGTCCTGAGCAGCGCATCATCTCACACCCGGAGCGCTGTGGGCAGCCGATAGCTATTTAGCAACCGCTAGCTAACTATCAACCGTTAGCTATTTAGCTAAGCAGCTAACCGTTAGCTACTAACGGTCACTGCTGCTCTACAGTACACTGCAAACAATATATTTATCATTATTTAGGCCGTGGCGCTGACAGTATAGAAACCGTGATAAATATCCCCAGACTTTGGAAGACTTAGAGAGACTTTTTTGTGTGTTTCTGTTGCTTTAGTAGCGACCGGGTTTCCCTCGGACGCCGCCATCTTTGATATAACGTCATTCACGACGCGCCGACGCACAAAATTTGTGTCGACGTATTTACATCATCGATGACGTTGATTACGTCGACATGTCATCCCAGCCCTAGTGTGAATTGAGTCACAATCTGCCCACTGTTTCTTTAGCTGTGGCACAGAAATTGCTTATATACATGTCTTGAAAGTACTTTTCTTTTTTACAGTATTAGGCCACAGTAAACATATCTCTGCTACATTTACCTGATATAGAAAATAATAGGAAATTGTGTAATTAGTCCCCAAATGGAAATGTTTTCGCAGTATAAAAATGAATAATTGATTGAACTAATTAGTTAATTAAATAAATCATTAAACTAGTAAATAGGCAGTCAAAGGATATCAAAGTGATTTGCCTTTTTAAGTTTTTTTTTTTTTATGAAAAAGATCTTATAGCTACAGTGGTCTAGTTTTGTTTACAAAAATCAATGATTGAAGAAAGGTCACTAAAAATGATTAACTTAGGGTCTTTAACGCATGAGGACCCGAGCCGCAGGCGGGGGGGGGGCACTTTAAGCAGTATATAACACCGTATGTTTCTCTTTGCATCCCAGTACTCAGTGAATGAGAGTTCCTTGGATCCCTTCCTGGAGCTTGATATGATCCTGGATGTATTGGCTTTGCAGGCTTAGCAGTAAAACTTGCTGTCAGAATGATTAAGCCTAATCAGGAAACATGGGATGGGAGGTAATTTAGCATGTGAATGCTAATTAGCGCTTGCATTTAGACTGGCAGACGATGATTGAAGTGGCGCAGCGGCTGCTCAGGCTGGTTAGATGGCAAAAACACCAGGCTGGTAGAAATGATTGATAATATTTGCATCGGGCTTCTGTCTGCTTCCCTGTTTGTGTGGAAATGAGTGCGGATTATAGTTCCCTCCTTTCCTCCAATGCAAACTCATAATGAGCAGATGAGCTCAACACCTGAACACTCTAATTCCATCTTTATCCCATTAAGTAGATGCTATTGAAATAATGTCTTATTAGTTTCTCATAATACACAGCAGGATTTTTTTGAGGCTGTGTGCGAATCACTCAAAACATTCCCCCTACAGTCCCACAGAACTAATCACATACACACAATAACATTGCTCTTTTCCATATATAGATATTTAGTTAGCTGCTCTAAAACTTGTTACAATGTAAATAAAAGAAAATGCTTGACAGGTTTCAGTGTGTAGGTGTTTTAGTGCTAATGTATGATATCCCTCATAAATGCATACATGTGAAACTGATCTAGAGCCTTTTGAGTGAACAGTTGTGTGTAAATCCTGCAGAGGTAATATAAGAGCTATAAGCGCTGCTCATGTTTGAGTGAATTATCATCCTATTCTCTCCGCCAGTGCTCCTCTGCTCTCCTTGTCTTCAGGTCTTCTAGTTTCCCTGTCTACATAAACCCTCTCTCCCCCCCCCCCCCCCCCCAGCTCACTCTCACTTATATGTCACCTTCAGCTTTCTCTCTCCTGACTGAGGGAATATGCCTGCAAATCTGCCTCCCTTGGGACCTCCCTCACCTCATCTGTGTGTCAAACTGTCCTCTCTCAACCTCCTCTATCCTTTAGCACATTTATGTCTCTGTTGAGCCGTTTGCAAACGAGTTGGAGTGAAAGAAGTGCTCCAAACAGGTTTAAGACAGAGAAAATGGTGATTCCTTACTGTAAACAATGGTAGTAATTATTTTCTGCTCATAATTTATGCAAAACTACCTTATGCTGTGTAAACACTTAGCAATAAGTTGGACATGGAGGTATGTTAACGGACGTATCGGTGGTTTTAAAAATTTGTACCCATCCAGATTTTTCACAGTTTTCCTGTGAAGCCATTGTAGGCTTGATAGAACTTTTTTTTCAACCTGATTCAAAGAAATTTGGAGAAATGGAAAGAGTTTGGAGACTAGTTTTGATGGAACTCAGTGAGATAATTTGACTATTGGCCTATCCGTTCTGAACATTTTTTGTTTTGAAACTATATAATCAATTGAATTAATCAACATGCTTGCATGCTCTTCTTTAAATATAGATTTTAACCAACTAAAACTAAATTTTAAGGTCAGGGCAAAGCATAAATGATGTGTCATGGCTTTATCACTATATAGTTAAGTATATCTAAGCACTCAGCTAAATGTCAATTAAAGTTTAAATAAATGTAGGTTTCCAAATCACAACTTAAAATGACACAGATTCAGGACATGTCCAGACAATAACCTGATTAGCAGATTTCAGTGGCTCAAATGTAACACTGCCCGAACGGAGTGGAGTTCATTTTTACCAACTGCTCAGAGATCAGATTCCAAACACACACTGCAGATGTGGCAAACATTGTGGCAGGTATGTTTTGCGAGGATTCAGTTTGGCACAGTGAGAGCATGCTAGTGGGAAAGCATGGGACTCAGCCCGGTGTATCATTAATCCCAGCTGTCCCTGATTGATGTGCTGATGACTCTGCAATGGTGCCACATTTTGGCTTCACTCCTTACACAATAAATCTATTTTTTTTTGGTTCACATTGTTCCTCTACAGACAGCCCAAGTTTGGCAAGTTCTGGCATTCACAGAGGATGCAGGCTAGCTAGCTTGTAGCTAGTTTGAATCTAATGCATTACATTGGGCCTATTTGTAACGTTTAAGTATTAAGGGTGGGATTGTTTTTGCTAACCTTAAAAAGATATAAAATCCCACCACATCATGGATTTGGGACTTTTAGATGTGGCCTAATAATCCTGACCAGACAATGTGTGACTCTACCTCATCAAGCGAAAACATGAAGAGGTAAATCTAATCCAGATTAGTTTAAAGCTTTTGGGGGTCTTTGTGGTGACGCCAAAGTTAATCTCTATTCTTCTCTACTGATTTTGATGCAATTTATCACTACGAAGTCATAATTTTGCATTTGAAATCATCTTCAGCTTGGTTGGTGGTGGAGGTGTGCCGCTCCTGTAAGAGCCTAAAAAAGCCTGTAGAAATCAGGATTTTTAATTCAATTCAACTTTATTTTTATAGCGCCAATTCATAACAAAGTCATCTCAAGGCGCTTCACTGACAATCAGTTTAAGTAATCTGTCATACATTCATATATACATACATATTAGCCAATTAATAACAAATAGCCTATGTAAGGAAACCAACAGACTGCATCGAAAAGAGTCTTCGATCAATCCCCTTCTGAGCAAGCTTCAGGCGACTGTGGGGAGAAAAACTCCCTTTTAACAGGAAGGTAAAACCTCCAGCAGAACCCGGCTCAGGGAGGGCGGCCATCTGCCTCGACCAGTTGGGGGTGGAAACGACAGAGTGACCGTGAACGGAGAACGTCTACCCCTAAAGTGAATGCCTAAAGTAAGGATAGAAAGATAGTGTAGAAATAGTGCTCAGAAAGACAGTGGAGAAAGAGAGGACTTAAAGAGAGTGTTGGTGGAGAGGAGAGAAAAGCTTTTATCTTGTTAAGGTGACATTCAGATTAAAGTGGCCACTTTGAGAGGATTTCCTTTGTTTCAGTTCCAGAAGGATTAAAGAGAAATGTGTTCGGGGTGAAAATGAGGTACTATTTAACTGCATATTCAGCTGTCTTAAAACGTCTCATTTATACTGTTCAACATTTAAATCCCCATGCGTTAAGTATGTGAGGACACAAATGGAAGATGCTGTTGGAAGAAGGGGGAAATCTCTTTCTTCAAAGTCAGATGAGGATAGATTGACGCAGGCGTCGTCTGCCTTTGGTGCTGGCAGAGTGACCTGAATCACAACAGCAGGATCCCAGCTTCCACCAGGACAAAATCTTATGTGTCGCCGTTATGCCTCTTATTATAGGAAGCAATTGCTAATGGGCTATTGTGGTTGTGGGTACAATTCCCACGGGGGCTATCCGTTCATATGTATTACCCCATGTGTCCTTGAGCAGGGCATTATCCCAGTGGTCCCTCTGGAGGAATATGGCTCAGCATTAATGGATGGGTGATGTGCATGGAGAGCTAGATGGATATATTAGTGAGCTAATGAATCTTTGATAAGAGGGAAGGCTTTGCATGTGTCAAGAGACGGGAGGAAAGATCACAGCTGAACCTATCAGCTGAAAGATGGCTTCAATTCACACAAAAGCCTCGCAGTCAGACACTGCTATTGGAGCACAGAGATGTGCCTGTTCCTATGGTAAATCAGCATCGAAAAAGAGAATTGCCCGTTTTTGACGGAATAATGCCAAACAGTTGTTTCATGGGTCATTTAAAAAGAAAATCTTTGTCATTTAGAGGAGCAGAGTTCCTGTTTTTATGCTAAGTCCATGATAAATGCCAAACTTTAAACCTTACTTTAGATAACTTAAAATTGCTGGAGCGGAATTTAATTGAATTTTTGACACTTTGATAGATCTTCCATTGTTTTAACATGCATTGCTTTGGACTCTTCCGCTCTTGATGTTGTTTTGAAAATGCTAATGGTAAAATTTGTCTCCCTTGAGGTACTCTTGAGTCAGATATCTGCAGAAATATTAATGGAAATTCCTTGACAGGTTAAAGTTAGGACCCACAAATTCAACCACCTACAGATGTAGTTTAAAAAGAAGGAAGGTTTATTGAACAGGGTAATGCTGGTGAGTTTAAGGTTTTGGAGTTGATCGGCCTGAACCTTCGGGAAGAGGGGAACTGAAAAATAGTCTGGAATCCAATGACAAGGTCAAAAACAGTCAATGGTCAATACACAAGCAGGAGGAAGTAGGGTACTTAACATAGTCGAAAGGCGAGGGTCAGTGGTCCAAAAAAACAAAACATGGATCAGTATCCAGATATCTGAAAAGCAAGAGAAATCCACCGTGAGCAAGGCAAGAAGGATAATCCAGGGTCGCGTGCAAGTAGACAATCATAGCAAAATTGCTGGACTTCAACTTGGCAAAGGGCTGTTTATAATCTGGGAGAGACTGGAGTGAGATTAAATAGTGATGTGAAGAGGTGAATCAAAGCTGCAGATAGAAAACTGCAGGTGGACTGAATCAAGATGATGAGCACAGACATGGCAGTGCAGGAAACATGACAAATTCTCCACCAAATCACCATATGTGCCATTTCACCTGCCTGTCTTCATTTTCTTTCTTTTTATGATTTTTTTTTTTTTATTAATTCATTTCTGTCAGACTGGTCCATAAAGCAGATTTTACAAAGCCTGAGTCCAACCTTAAACACTAAGTTCAGAATCTGGAAATAGGGAATTCAGTTTTGGTTTCAGACAAGCTGATAAGAGTGAGTTTAGTCCAACAAGAGGACCTCTTCTTTTCAAATGAATTATGTGAGAGATTTTCAGAAAATTAAATAAAGCCACTGGCCAATCTTCATTATTATGAGTCTCCATGACATTAAAGAAATAAGAAGCAAATTCTCCAGTTTGGTGTAGTGGAGCTAGAAATCTGATTACATACCAATGCAAACCATTGCATTTGTCTTGGAAGGAGTCAGTCTGTTAATACTATCACATTTCATTCAGTGTGGTCTACTCATTCATCATCTCCCCAACTTTGCTTAATGGATGAAACATTTTGCTGGAATCTTGCTTTAAATTACTTTGGTATTCAGTTTTAATCGGGTCTCTTTCAATCAATTTATAGTCATCAGTGTTGTCTCCATGATGCTTTATTGGTGGCGGAGTGAACAATACAATACTGGCAGGTTAAGCGCATCAACCCACATGCACGCCCTGATGATTCGTGCCCAGATCCCTCTCACTGAGCAGCAGAACCAGAACTATAGAGGCAACTGAAGTGGATAGAGATCGGCTCATCCTGCACATCAGGCAATTGTAAGAGGATGTTGGGGAAAGAAAAGAATAGAATTCAGCGTTTCAATCATGTTTCATTTGAATTTGCTGCATCAAGCAAAGTCGCTGCAGTCATTTCACATATTAACCGGGTGCCAGTAGTAGTAATTTGGATTCTTGACCATTTTTGTTATCTGATGTCCCCATCTGTCTGACTGTCCTCCAGAAAGAGCTTCTCTCTTTATGATATCATGGTTGCAGTGTGAATACAGCATATTGTGACTGAGATAGAAAAAAAAATGGGTTACAAGAGAAAACCCCAGTGTTAACCTTGTGATCCCAAAAATCTAGACCGATAACCCATGCAGGCATCACAAGTCCCAGCAATGAGTCAGACTCCCAACATCAGGGCATGCAAGGCCACAAGTCCAGACAAACAACAGACGCACACACATATGCGGAAGTTCAGCAACAGCCAGCAATGCAGTCGGACAGCTGTTGTGTTGATGACCGTTGTCAGGTGCCAGTGGCCTGATTCAAACTGGCTAACCTCCTTCCATCACAACATGTGTTCGTACAAATACAGGGGGGGTGATGAGTGGACATGTGTCTCTGTCTCTGGCGTGCATCTGGAGAACAACTGGCATGTTGGGGGTGGCTGTGTGTGTGTGCTGCGTTGACGGGTGTGTCTTTGAACTGGATTTAGGCAGGTTTACTTGACATGCTTATTTTTGGCACAGTGTCTTAGGACAAAGGGAAAGGGGTTATTCACCAAATGTTTGTGTGACTGTATTCTACATTAACATCAAAGAAAAGAAGCTGCCTGGGAGGATGTACAGCTCTACCTTATTAGAGAGCTGAGGAAATATTTCCCTGTGTGCTTTTCTCTGTAATGTGAATCTGTTTCACATCTTGGGAAACATGCAGTGTGTGTGTGTGTGTTTGTGTGTGTGCGTGCATGTACAGCTGATTAAAGGGTGCATTCAGAAAATGATGGTATGTATATCTGTCTGTAGGTCTGCAATAGGTCCATAAAGGGTTGGTTTTTCTTTGGGTTTCTGAAAGTTTTACATCCTGAGATTACAGGGAATCTCCCACTCCCTTCTATGTACAGGTATTTGAGATCATCTCCATCAATGCTGCCTTTAGAGTATGCAGTAATGTGCATTTACACACTACAGCAGCTGTGCTTTCTTCATGTAGAGTAGGAGCTGCCCACCTGATGCCAGGGCAGCTGCCACACAAACAATCCAATTGCACTCAACCCACACTCACACGGTGCCAAGGGGGGATTTTTTTGCAGCAGAGAGGAAGAGAAAGGGGCAGCTGCAGTATAAAGCCTTCATCAACTGTTCCTCTAGACTGGCCCATCTGTCTAGCCATTAATACAGACTCTCAAACCCATACACTAATACATACACATGGTCCGTCTGTTGTCTTATCAGTCACACATGGCATACTTCACACTCAATGGGGTCTGTCATGACAATGATGTGTATTCTCTGATGTCTTGTGTGAAGGAAATATGTGTTTCAACTGTGTCTGACACCATGAAACACCATTTGGGCTATTTTCAAAGTTGGAAGTAATGTACTGTCATGTGTGAAATTCATCCATCCATCCGTGAGATGGACATAGTGATGCGGCCAAACTGAAAGAAATTATTAAGTGTTCTTGGAAATCTGCTGGAGTTAACACATTTTTTAATGATCAGGAAAATAAAGGAAATAATAATAATAATAATAAATGGAAATATTTTCCATTTACTTGAAGAAATAGTTTTGTTTTTGTTTTGTTCCCCTTTTTTAAAAACTTAAAAAACTATACAAGAAAATACTTATAGGTATATAATAGAATCAATTAAATATGTCATTGGCCATCTTTTGGCATATGCATCAGTTCAGGCAAAAATAAAGACTCTCCATCTTCAACCACAACTTCGTTTGAATGGTTTAAAGTTTGGGAGTTTGGGTTTATAAAACTTAGCCGAAGAACAACTATCCATTAGTTATGGATTTTACTGAACGCAGCATCAATAGGAAAGTATGAGTGCACAACTTCCACAACAAAAACATGTTCACACTGGTGATATATGCAGATGATATGCAACAATTCTTTACAGCAGCCTATCATAACTTTGTGGTGTCTCTAAAAGTGGTATTAGTCCCAAATGTACTTGGAAGACCCGCAAAAGATGGAAATGCAAATAATTGACCAGACATACTGGCAAAGATTTTTTGGCTTTAGTTTGTGATGGTGTGAGCTAGTTTGCGCTAATGTGAGCCCCAGGCTTGGTAGTTTACGCTTTCTTGTGTGGTAAGCATGCTTTAAGATTTACAGTATTGAATAAAATAAGTGTCCACAAGAGACGAGAGTTTTACAAAAACTGTCTGCTGTGAAGGGAATTGTGCAAACATGGCTGAAAAGGGAAGATCTGTAGCATCTTCCTTTGACATTTGACATAATTTGTACCTTTTTTAAATCAAATGCTATCATATTCTAATTTTTTTTTTAAATACCCACCTCTATTTAGTGTGTTTTTTTTGTTTTGTTTTTACCCAGTCATTGTCCTAACCTTGATTTCTTTACATGCCCAGCTCAAAGCCAGATTGTCAGCCAGGCACAAGGACGTCAGCCTGTGCCTCAGCACCCATATGATAATGAGAAGAGGGACAGATACAGGTCCTTAGAGCTCTTCAGTGTCAAGGAGACATAATGAAATGGAGTCTGCGAAGGTTGAGAGTGAGACACAGCATATGTACCAGGGAGTCAGAGCATTATCTTTGACGATGTTTATGATATTGATTGCCTGCTCTCGAGAAGTTTCCTGATTTCTGATTTGGACACTTGTGAACATTGTGATTGCGGTGAGAAGATCTAAAATCTTGAGTGGCCTCTGCAATCAAGGACAGTGACCCTTAACTCCAAGCACCCTCTCCCTTGCCCACACACTTTCTCTCTCTCTCTGTCTTTGTCTCTCTTACAAATGCTGACTTGTATAGCAAAGGGACGATAGTCCTTCAGACACTCATCTGCACATGTTTCTGGGAGTCATTGGTGACAGAGGAAAAATAGTTTTAAAAGCTTAGCAAAGGGCTCAATTTCTTTTATATTATCCTACATATTGCCTTAAATAAAAATGCTACCGTTGGATGGAAACCTGCTTCTGACTCTTCTGTACTGGCTGGATGGTCACGATATACATCACATAGCTGCATTTTGCCTCATTCAACAACAAACCATTGTTGTTTGTCTCAAACCATTAGACATTAGAATGTGTTTTAGAGCAAAGTGGTGGAATTTTCTGTATCTTGTTTCAAAGAGCTGTGATGTGTAACCATCTTGTTCTTTCCCTTAAAATATGCCTTCAGTTCTGTGTGAATTAACCACAAAAATTGGCCAAAAAACTGCTGAGTGCTTATGTTTTATGCCCAACCACGTTTCTGCTATCCTAGCGTGAAAATGTAAAATATCTCTGATAAATTCTGATCTTTATCTCAGTCATGCATATATATATATGTGTATATATATATATATATATATATATTAAATATGTGTGTGTAGTAATCTTGACCTGACTCTGCTCCGTCATGCCAAATAGAATCAGATGTATCAAGTCAGAAATAGAGAAGATTTAACACGTTATCCTCCTGTGTTACATGTAAACATAAAAATGCATCTTCATGAGAGTTTAGTTACTTTGAAATACTAAGAAATAGTAGTTAATATCATCTATGTCTTATTCCAGTTCACCAAAGTCATCCAACAGCCCAAACTGAACCCCCTGGCGGCGGGTTTTTTCTCCCGGGCCGTACGTTTGACAACCCGCTCATGTTTAACCTTCTCCCCGGTGATGCAGACGAGATGCTGAAGCACCAAGAATGTCTCCTCCTAAAACATCTGAAACACATTCTGGGAGTGTTTCCTAAAATCTGTCTGCATCACACACCTCGCAGCATCCTCCCTCTCTCCATGTACTCTGCTGCGAGCCACAGCGCCACCTGCTGGCCGAGCCTCAGCAGGAAAGCAGTGCAGCAGCGGGGCTACATTCACCTTTCCACCTCAGGTCCTCTCAGGGGTTGCTACAAAAATATTCTCACCATTAAAATGAAAACAGGCTGATCCGTTGTGTGAAAGATTTTAAGAAAACAGAATAATCCTGATGCTTACAGCCGTCCAGTGAGGATGTTCTGTTGTAGAGAATGAGGACGAGACTTAGAAAGGCACCTGAGTGAGGTTGGCCCTTTCATACTCTCCAAATGAACAGAAATCCTGTTCAATGTTGGTGCAGCTAGATCTTCAATCATATTAGTGAAAGTATGCTGGCATCATCCAGCCTCACATGTTACCCCCCTTTTAAAGATATTACTCATAACTCCTCTTTGTGAGGAGTGGGGGTTAAATTAAAGGAGGCAACTCAACTTGTTATTTTAAAATTTGCTTTTAAGCTCAGATTGCACAAGATTCATCTTCTATCTGTTCCTTTTTGTTCATGTAAAACAATGTAAAGTCAAACTGATCAGGAACAAATAAATGAATAAATAAGCTTCTGGTCAAACTTTCCACCAATCAGAGCTTAGATTGGAGCTACTGTCCAATCAGGAGCAGCCGAAGATCAACAAAAGAGCAGAAAAGAGGGAAAATAATGCTCCTGGATGGCTTGAGTGGAGCCAACAAGCTGAGCTGGTTTTGTGAGGATAGGAGGGAGATAGTCGCAAAAATAACTGGGAAGGAGGGAAAAGTGTAAATATGATAATGCTGTTTTATTGCTGTTTGCTGTTGGCGTTTTATGTGCAGGTTATTCGTACTGTCAGATTCATGCTCACCTTCCTGCCGATGCCTCTAAATCTTTTTTTTAAACACATCAGCATCACTTTGAGCTTCAAATCGACTCAAGAACTGCTTCATCTTTAGCATCGCCGGTGATTTCCATCCATCAGATCGCATCACGGCTGTGTAAAGTCGGACTTATCTGTGTGTTTGCGTCGCCGCAGAGCTGCGACGGTTCTGAATACACCCTGCAAGGACCGGCAGGCGGCGATGACATCTCAGGGCTGTCGTCCGAGCCGGCCCACTACCAGCTGCTGTCCGAGCTGGGTGAGACCGGAGCACCAGAACACACCATCAGGCCTATAGAGCTCCATCGTCACCTTTTACCTACAACCGAAATCTGCGTTTCAGGAAGAGGCTTCAACAACCTGAGCCAGGTGAAGATGGCGCGCTACATTCCCACCGGTCTGCTGGTGGCCGTCAAACAAACCAACCTGGACGAGTGCACAGAGGAGGAGCTTCTGCAGCTCATGGTGAGCGGCGACATTTAAACAAGGTTTATTTTTATTTTTACGTCTTCATGCTTTTTTATTTTGTCCTCAACCCCAGAATGAGGTTCTGCTGTCCAGACTCTTCCGTCACTCCAACCTGCTGACCTCGCGCCTCGTCTTCAGCTCCTGCTGCCAGCTGTGGGTGCTGACGCCTCTCATGGCCTATGGTAAGCCAGAACCTACCTTTATCCGTGCAAAAGTCTCGGGCCTTCTTTCACTTCTTTATATAGGACAGGGGTCTGCAACCTGCGGCTGCTTTTTGGACCTTCTACAGTGGTTCCTAATAACATCGTAATAGGGAAGGGAAAATTTAATTAAAAAATAAAATATCAGGATTTCTTTTTATTTTATTTTACAAAAAGTCAAATATTGGGATTTTTTTATGTAACAATTTTAAACTACTTTTTTTTTTTATTAAAAAATTGAATAATGGGATCTTTTATTTTTCACAATTTTAAAATAAATTTTTTTCTCAAAAAAATTAAATGGGGGGATTTTTTATATCACAATCTTGAAATAGATTTCTTTTGTAAAAAGAATTCAAACATTGGGATTTTTTTATTTCAAAGTTTTAAAAAATATTTTTTGTTACAAAAATCAAATATTGGGATTTTTATTTCACAATATTAAAATAGTTTTACAGATTTTTTTTTTATTTTTTAAATCGAGTATTGTGATTTTATTTATTTTTATTTTTAATTCATTTCCCATGTAATAAAGTATTAAGGGGGCGGCGCTTTGGTAACGATTAGTGTCAGGTTTGTGTCAAGTTTAGCAACAAAACTGATTTGATGGCTTTTATATTTTTTATGTCCTGTCATATTCTCCCGCTGAGGATCTTAATAACCACTATTTCTCATTGTTGGCAGATGCCGGAAAATCCTGCATTTTTTAGAAATTCTTCGAGGCATGTGACCACCATGATTTGTTCTACATGTGAAATCAATTCTGATGATTAAACACATTAATTTATAGATTAATCCAATCATAGATAGCAAAAAATATATATTGGTGCCCTTTATTGGTCACATGGCTCCACAATATTGATGTATGATGATTTTATTGTTGCCGCACCACTGAATTGGATTAAACGGAACAGAAAATGAATGAGTGAATGATTTTACAGCATTTGTGCACTGACGTATTAGACCACAAAGACAACCAGTGTATGTAAAATGCATTAACAGGAAATAACAGAAGAAAAACAAGACTTTCTTCAGCCAACAGCTTATTCATAGACACATTCTTCGAGTTAGAAGCTTTTCTTTAAGCTCTTTAAGCTTTTCTTTCTCTGAATGAATCATAAGTGGGTGAGCAGGATCAGGTACCAGGACTGGACTGAATATGAGAAAATGTCCAGAGAAACAGTTTATAAGACCTCCAGAAAGCCTGATGATCTGTCGTAACTAAGTTACAAGTAATGTGTGTTTATGGAGGTGTGTTATTGCCCTACATTTACACAGTAATGTTCCAGTTCTTTGTAAACTTTAGGGACATTTTTTTGTGCAAACTTAAAGCTTTCTTCAATGCAAACCTTCATTTTGGAAAATATAACAAAGAAATCTTGAGTAAAATCTGATTTTAGGCAATGCAAGGTGAGTTTATTTGTACAGCACATTTCATGTACAGATGCTACTCTGAAAATAACAAAATACTGGAAAAGTTGTTTTATTTCAGGCAATTCAAATTTAAAGGTAAAACCAATACATTTTATGTACCAAGTACAGATGCAAGGTTTTACTTTCTGAGGCCTGACACATCATCTTTTTTAACTTTAAAAGATGAACTGTATACACAAAGACAAATAGTATGCAAATCTAAATATCTCAGCTTTAATTTTTTAGATTTTGCTGATCAGGATCAGCAGCTTCAGAAAATCTCAAATTAAAAAACTAAAATATTGTTTGAAATAAATAAAAATGTCAGGCCTCTGAAAGTAAACTCTTGCATCTGTATTTGGTACATAAAATGTTTTGGTTTCACCTTTTATGTTGAATTACTTGAATAAAACAGCTTTTCCAGCATATTCTTATTTTCCAATTAGTACCTGTACATGACAATTTAAGGTGCTTTACATACAAACATTAGAAACATCACAGCAGGGTGCAGAAAGCAATAAAAAGAATTACAAACAAAAGTTAAAGAACAAATAAGAAAAATAAAGAAAGAAGGAAACTCACTTAGACGAGAAAAGAAATCACTTTTCATAAAATCTGCAAACAGAAAAGTGTTAACCCTGGTTTAACACTGCTGAGTTTAATCAGACGTGCAGCTTTCTGGGAGTTTGTTCCACATGTGCGGAGCATAAAAACTGAACGCTGCCTCTCTGTGTTTAGTTATGACTCTGGGACCAGGAAGTAGACTAGACCCTGATGACCTGAGGAACCTGGTTGGTTCATAACGAACCAGAAGTTCCTGAATAAACCAGTCAGGTCTTTGTAAACTAGCAGCAGGATTTAGAAGTTAATTCTTCGACAAACAGGAAGCCAGTGTAAATATTATTTGAGCTCATCGCTAGCTGCTCATTCATTCCCGGTTTCCCTGCAGGCTCAGCAGACACCTTACTGAGAACGTACTTCCCCGATGGGATGAGTGAGTCCCTGATAGCCTACCTGCTGTACGGCGTGCTGAAAGCTTTGGAATACCTGCATCGCATGGGCTACGTCCACCGGTCAGTCGCACACGGGACACAAACCTGCAAATTTCCACATTTTTCCATCCTAACGTGGTTCTGTTTCCGCTCCTGGCAGGGGAGTGAAGGCCAGTCACATCCTGCTGTCGGGCGAGGGCCGCGTCTACCTCTCGGGGCTGCACAGCGTTTACAGCATGATGCGGGACGGGAAGAGGATGAGGGCGGTGTTCGACATGCCGCACCACAGCCCGGCTCTGCTGCCGTGGCTCAGCCCGGAGCTGCTGCGACAGGTCGGGCCTCGCTGGTTCCACACCAGTCCGACCATGAGAGACGTGTCGTGACACTGGTGTTGTCCTCTGCAGGACCTGCACGGCTACGGAGTCAAGTCCGACATCTACAGTTTGGGCATTGTGGCCTGTGAGCTGGTCAGCGGCAGGGTGCCTTTCCAGGACATGCCACCCACTCAGGTAATAACCACGGGATGCATTTACCACCGAGCATTTCTACAAAGTCTGGGATTTATCAACTTGTGCTTGTGTGTGTGTCGAAAAATGTGCAAATTCAAGCAAAACGTTTTCCAGTATGTATAAAACCTGGTTGTAGAACAGGGAAACGGCACCCATTCTGCAGCATCTGAGCGTCTATCAGTCATTCTTTATCTATGTTTAGTCAAAATAATAATCATTCAATTAGTAATCTCAGAAAAAATAAGCAGACATGGAGATTAAATGGTTCTAATCTTATTAAAAGAAATGAGTGACAGGTGAGAGTCCAGCGTTATTGATCTGATGTTGTTTTTGTTTGTTTATTTATTTATGCAGAAAACAAGCATTTTTTGTGCACATGACACAAGTAACTATTACAGAAATACTCATCACAGGCAAGATTTGCCATGTAAGCCACAAATAGTAAGAGAAGGAAAGAAAAAAACAAAACAAAAAAAACAGCTTTGTTAATTCTACACAAAAGGAGTGGGAAGAAGAAAACTTATCATGTCCCACCCCATGTTACCATCATGCAGCTTAACATTTATCAATTCCTTCCTTAGTATAAAA